>BGZK01000838.1:0-268552 GCA_005406025.1 Eumeta japonica
TTTGGGAATATCATTGCGAAATATCCGAAAAAAATATCAAATAAATGATAGATTAATAACAATTTGGATGAAGTTTTGTATTTGATTTCCAAATTAACTAAATAGCTGTCATTTCTGACAACGGAAAAAAATAGAGTAACATAGTTTGTAAAATATTATCTGAATACAAAATTTTATCCAAATCATTCAAATTCCTCAAGCTGAATAAAAAAGACTATGGGTAAGTATGCCTTTTGTGAGCGCGGAAATGAAATGCGCACCTTAAAAATAGGCGTGAATTTGTAAAAAAATGAAATGGAAAAAAAATTGTATAATTAACAGTGAAGATTTTTTCAATCTTTATGCAGTAATTTACAAATCGAATATAGTCAGTTTTGCTAGATAGGTACAAAGTACACCTATAATAGTAGAACACCGACAGACTAACGGTGTGCGAGCTGACGACCAAGGGCGACTCGATAACTAAGCATGCGTGCCGTAAAACCCAACGGTTACCTTTTTACCTTTGAAAACGGTTAATTATAAATATCCAATAAACTAATAAGGATATTTGCTTTCGAAATGTCATCATTAAAATTTATGAATTACTATGGTTTTTTCCAAAGGGTAAAACACAAGAGTCAAAAGATAGAGCCGGGCAAAATTAAAAGCTTTGGAAGCTTATAGCCTCAAATATACACCTAGATAAAAGTAACCTGAAACCTTTGATGCATGTTGAAACACCTGCTTAACGACACTATGAAATGGATGGCAGAATAAATAAAATTATTCTTCGTTTATGTATGAGAAGCTACAGGCAATTCCTTTTGTAATTAATTTAGAAGATTGTAGTACAATTCATATAAAAAAAAATGATAAAAACTTCCTCTACATTATCATCAAAATATACGAAAAATATTGGAATCATAGTATAATCGTGTTATATACACAGATAGACGGATGGATAAACGGACATAACGAAACTATGAAAGTTCCGTTCTGTGTTCCGGCTATCCTATCATAGGTATTTGATAGGATATTAGATATGCGATAAAAATACGAATTTAATATTAAAAAAGACAAAAATATTTGATGGTAACTATTTATTAACGATTGTCATCATTTAGTGTGGTAGAGCTCCGCTGTGACTAACTTGACTGCGGCGCCAAAGTGGGCCAGCTCGACCGGTACAGGACGTGTGTTTGGAATTGATAAGGACTTTTCTGGAGCCCATTATTGTAATTAATGTAATTAATGTGAGTTAGGAAAAAACCCAAAGAGGATATTCTGAATAATTGTAGTTATGGTTCTTTTTGGACCTATTATTGTAATTAATCTAATTAATGCGAGTTAGGAAAAAACTCAAATAGGATATTCTCATCAATTGTAGATAAGAATTTTTTGGAACTATTAATGTGAGTTAGGAAAAAATTCAAAGAGCATACTCTCATTAATTGTAGGAAAAAAGATATATAAAGCATATTATTTGATTTGAATGAAAAGCCAACTTGATAATAGTAATTGTGCAGCTTTTCCGTGTAATAGTAGGGAGAGCCTGTGCACTGGGCCGGCGCGGTCGGTGAGACGCCGCACGCCCACAGAATACGGACGTGAAGTAGCAGCTTGCTATGTATGGTCAACTTCCTTATGGTCAACTTCCAAATGGCCGGCAACGCACTGATGACTTCTTTTAGGTTGCGAGTGTTCATAAGTAACGGTCACCAGATGGTAGATACTCTCGGTAGAGTAGATACTCTCTGATGACTCGTCTCCTCGTTTGTCCATCGACTATGGTATAAAAAATACATCTTTTAGCTTTTTCTTAGAAGATTTGAACAAAAATGGTTGATTTGGGAGTGGTGGTGAACTTGCAAAATAAATCGCGCTTTATCTTTAGCTACAAAATTTAGCGGAAAAAGCATTGTTAATCGGCGAACTGAGTGATCGTCCAGCAGCGGACTGCGCGAGTCGAGCGGATGAAGAGCAAGTGTAAAGATTTTTTTTTACTTCCTTTTTAAATTCAAATACTGTTATTACAATAAAATTTTTGGCCACTTTTTCCTGCTGCTGAAATCAAACTAATAAGGAAGAATAGGAAAATATTAGGACACAAGTCAACAACCTAAGTCTGGCTAAATTGACAGCGTAATGAAAGTAGTTAGACGCAGTTAACTGGGAATGTGTGTTTGTAGCTTGTACGTATTAATAGCAAACTTACTTATTTGGGGGCATCAATCGTTGCTTATTGTTAATACGTCGGTCTGTAGCTACCCGCTTACTTTTAATCGTTATCTAGCAATAAGTCGGTTTGTAGCTACCCGCCTATTTTTTACGTCCAATATTACATTGACATTTAAACAGCTTTATTCAAATATATTTATGTGCTTTTCAGTCAATAGTACTTGCGATAGTGGCTTTCGCTCAAGCGGGAGTGATAACACCGGTGAATGTGGCTCACCCTGTTGCCGTGGCCCACCCTGTGGCCATGGCCCACCCGGTGGCCGTGGCTCACCCTGTGGCCGTGGCTCACCCTGTGGCCGTAGCCCATCCCGTTGCCGTGGCTCACCCTGTGGCTGTAGTCCACAGTGCTACGTTGGTGCATCACCCCTCTCCTGCGGTACACACTGTTCGCGTGGTGCCCGTAGTTAAACATACGCCCATCAGTGCCGTACATCATTGAAAAGCTATTTTGACTGTTGTCAAATTTTTAAATATAGAATTCTATTAATAGATGATTGAAAAAATATGTTACCGTAGAACCTATTTAAATCTACTTCGAAGTACGCAAAATTAGTGTCTTGTTTATATTTTACATGAAATTCATCGTAAAATATGTGATTCAAATTCTAAAATAAAGAAAATTCAAAGACTAATTTCATGTATACGAGTACTCAGTCCTGTAACAATGCCGTCGTCCTACTTGAAGTTTAATGCCCATTCTCCTTTTCTCCGAAAGTAATGTTTTGACAAGAACACCCAACAGTGACCGGCGAGCGACGATCCTCCGCCGGCTAACTGCATCAAGATAACTCGAAAATGTCTTACGAGAACAAATCCCTCTAGCTTAACATTCATTTTGTGACCGCTCAAGTTTAAAAATGCAGACATACAACTCCAATCAAAAGTAATGTCATAATGTACGTTTTTATGTAAATGATATCATAATGTATGTATGTTTTTACAAACACAACATAAAAAAGGTTTGGAAGTATTCCTGGAATAAAGAAATTTATTCTATTGATAAATGTAAAGTTTATAAAGGAGCGAAGAATTGAAAGCTGATAACGACAAGTAATTTCATTACGGGAACGTTTTATATTGGATATAAATTGAAATTTACGATTTGTAAAGAAATTTAGGAAAAAAAAGGAAGACAATCAGATCTACTTCGACTTTATATAAATAAAACAACGCCACATATCCGTAGATCGGTAGGTATCGGTAAATTTTCTTTCTACCTAATTTATGTGAAAAATAAAATAAATCTACGGAATACGTATAACTCAGACGTGTGGTCGTTTGCGTAGAATAAAGTATTTACCTTTTATTTTGGTAAACCGTCCTTGTGGACGTGCGCGTGATACTTTCATTACCAGAGCGGATCACACCACGCAAATTCAAGGACGACATGTTTTACGATTGCTTCCTAAGCCCATTTAGTTTGTGGTCGGATAAAAGTATTGTCGACTAATAAAATATGTCAAAAACATCGCATATAACTTCTCAGGGCCTCCAGACAACGGTAACGGTCTGGATACCCGTAAAGGCGTCACGGCTGAAGAGTCAGGGCGCAGGTGCACTAAATCACGACCACCCGCTGGTATATGGCTGTGAACGATACAGCTTAGTAATAAGCAAAATATGTTTTATTAGTTTTCCCGTCCTTGTGCTCATTTACTGGCTAGCTAGTGGTATTCGATTCCAGGAATCTGTTCAGGTAAATGGCTTGTGAAGAATGCTGAATATGAGAAAAAAATAGCACGTATTCAACCTATGCCTCAGTCTTAATTTATTTTGTTCGAGATTTTAAATTTTTTTTTGACGTGACAACGTCTTAAATTAGAGTTGCGGCTGGGAGTCACTTTGAAAAAAGTAACGCTCTCGTAACGTAACGATGAGTCACCGAACGAGAGGCCCGCCGATGCCTTGCGTCTCTCTCCCACTCAACTATGATCGGTCTGCCGCGCGCTAGCGCTAGAATTACTTGCAAATGTATTGTTATTGTATGTATATTTGTATATAAATACGTATGTATGTGTAAAGGTAAAATAAAATTTTGTTAATATAAATTCAGTGCGAGATTCTTTGTATAAATTAATGTTTTATATAATTCTTTGTATAAATAAATGTTTTAAATTGTTACTATTATTTCATCCTTCTTCCTACTATACGAATGAATATTCACATTAAAATGATTTTACCATTCAAAGTCGTTGTCACGTAAAACTTTCGCCCGTATACCGACTTTACAGGCAACCAAATTTTTTGTTTTTTGACTTTAAATATTGGTGTTATTAAATAATGATATTAAATACCGGCCAAGATGGGAGTCGACCTCCATCATCAAGAAATTCTTGCCAACACACTAAATGACGTGTTGTTTACAATTGAACTAAGCGTAAATCAAAAGGTCTTCTAAAATTTAAATACTTTAAAATAGAATAGCCACGAATATGTGTTTTAATGGTAAATACATATTGTACTAAGGTTGCATGTCCATATGGTACAGTAATTATATTGTTAATTTTTGTGTAATAAAAAATCGTGAATATCTAAAAAACTTATTAGCAAATTTAATTCAAAAGTTTCCTTGAGTAAATAAATCTACTTAAACCTCTATTAATAATAAACCTTTATTAAAGTGAAGAAGTTTTGAATTCACAACACACGTGGTTAAAGTTGGGGGAAGAAAACAAAATGAACAACTTTCGAGTTAATAAGCACAAAAATATACATATCAGAGAAAAACTCACTAAAAAAATATATGAATCATTTTAAATCTGTGTCTAACGACATCTCACATAATGATGTCCATGAAAAAAAAATTTGATCACTCAATTTCATCTATAGAAAGCTATTATAGCTTGAGATTCTTTATTACTTTTTACAATACAGGTTCAAATGCATACGGAGTACTGTTATCAGTTCTGGGTTGCGGCACCTCACTATCAACTCTTGCTTCTAGGCGGTATTCAACGCCTAGCGTTTGAAACTGTTGGCAAGTCTAATGCGGTGAGATCGTTTTGTTAGCTTTGCGAAGACGCAGCATATCTATGTACATTTTATCTCATGTACTACGGGAAATGCAGTAAAGGAAATTCAAAAACATCACTGATGCTGATTTCTATTATCGTTCCATGCGTAGGAAATGCCACGATCGCCGTCTTAATAACCGGTGCTTTATTACCGTTCGCTTCGTGTGTAATTTTCTGCCACGTACGAAAAATTTGCGGAGTGACCATCAATAGCGTTCCCAAACAACTTCTCCTTTCTAAAGGTCTTTAAAAGAGCCAACAACACACCGGTGACCCTCTGAGTTACCAGTGTTTATGAGCTATTGTGGTCGGCTAATTCTTGGTGGTTTGCATGTTCGATTGAAACCTTAAAAAGCTATGAAAAGACGCAGTTATATGAAGTTTCATATTAAATACCTGTTTCTGTAATTTTATCAGAATTGATGCATAAATGTCAGAGTTATGTGACTGTAAGGTACAGAAGGACGAACAAACGGACAAGACGAAACTATAACACTATTCCTGTATTTTCCTAACCGATGGATTATAATAATTGAATATGGTAATTTAAACGTTCAAAAATCATGTTTTTTAACGCCTTATTTTGAATAATGATAACTAATTTTGATGATTTTCAATTATGGGTTCCTTTTTGCCTTTGGCTACGGAACCTTAAAAAAAGAATAACAATTTTTTTTTTTGCTATTTGAATACAAATATTAGGTGGTCGTTTTCAGGTCTACGTATTAATATTCTTTATATTTTTGTAACTAGTTTCAAGACTTTATTCTCTACAGTAGTCTTATGTCTTGGATAAATGACAGAAAACGAATAATAGTTTGGGAAGCTTTAATATGTCTTCGAGTTCATATTCAAGATTTGAACAATTTTCGAAAACAGAAAGGATTCTACTGAGAATATTTATTTAAAATATTCTATACGATAACGTCTCACGCACTTTGATCTGAAGAAAATTTCTATTAGATATTCGTTCATAGAACTATTATAAAAATTGTATTGAATAAAATTTAAAAACATGATTTCTAATTTAGAAATTACGTTTAAGTCTCAAGAAACTGCAAGTAAATTCGATAGACAGCCTCAAAAGGAAAGTTCAATACTCTCAATGAGATCTGCGCCCGGCGTACGTCAATCCGCCGCTGAGACGTCGCCGCGGATTCGGGTTCCAATCTGGCAGCGCCGCCTAGTGGTGGCGGCCGTCAAACGTCATTTTAACGTTTTCGGCGTAAAGTTTAACGGCGCGAAAACTTATGACTGCAGACTTATAATAAAATAATTTCAAATAAAAGTTAAATTAAGGGTTAACTCGTAAATTATACGAGTCGACAAAGGAGATTCATAGAGACGTTAAAAGTTCACATCGAGTCTAATGTCGGGTGTTCGTGTTCGTCGTATAATTGTAATGTTCTCGTAAGCTTAATCTTTTACCATTTTCTTACCGAGGATCATCACTTGATCATTTCATTTCCAGAATTCTATTCATTGTAGTATTCCGTGTAATTAATGATAAAACGAAAACCTTATAGATTTACCCTCGTGTCTCTATGTCTTTTCACAGGTGACAACACATTTTCTCTAAATCCACTAAATGAAGTTGGAATTTAGTGCATAAGTACACTTAAGTGGTCCAATTACCATGATCCACCATATACAAAAAAAAAAACCAGACTGTGAGTTAATTTTGAGGGATAATTAGAAAACATAAAAAGAACTTTCGCCGTCATAAGAAAACAAATAAACATTTTTGGAACGAAGTTTCTTACGGCGGGCTTGGAGGAAATAGGGATTTTGCTGCGCGACCGAACTGAAAAAAATGTGATAGTAAAACCGTAAGAAAAAGTCCGTGGAAAAAAGTCCGTGGAATAAAACCGTTAAATGAGACGTGCGCAGGCGCGACAGTCGCATATTTTTAGATACGTTGCTATTTTACTGCGCGTTTATTGGCGCAAGGTGACGCGAGCTCGGCGAACGGCGAGCGCTGATTGGTGGATCACACCGGGCACGGCTGGCATGAGGCCGCGCGACTTGTTTACGACTTCGCGCGATTACCGACAATTGGTCGGCGTTATTTTCCATTAACAAATATATGTCGGTAAAATATAAGAAATAAATCACAATAATCGTAAATTTTTTCGAAAATGGAATTAACAATAAGAACAGAAAATGAAAATGATTGAAGAACAGATAGTAAGGAGTAAATGTCATAATTCCACTACAACGATCACCAAACGATTTAAGTAGCATCTTATAATAAAACATATTCCTGTCATAACACTTAAAGTACATTATATTTTTTTGCAAATTGTGTCGATTCTACATTAGCCGAAGGAACTTCGTTCCTACCTGGTGTCCCACGACACCACTCGTCTTTTTCATAATGTTAATAAGCTTAGATTAAACGATATTAAAGAGAATAGACGGAAATGGAGTAATCCCCTTCATCTCTGAAATAAATGTGGCTAAAATTTTAACAAGTATGAAATACAGCGCCCAAGTTATAGTTTACAGCATAACCTAAACGATAATCCTAAATTTTTAAATTCCCTTGGGAAGCGGAAATCGCGAAGAGAAAATTTTATAAAAATCTTTATAAAGTGCTTGATTTGACTGATGAGCAATCAAGTGTACCTGCTTATACGAAGTGGCGGATTGAATTGGATTCTATACTGCTATTTTTTTTATTATTCTAAACCAACTTGGTTAAAATTAAAAATAGACGTAGCAGGCAATGCGTTGGTGTAAAAGGAAGAAAACCCTCCTCGAGAGTTCAACACACTTGACGACTTTGTTCTTATTTTATAAGAAAGTATCAATAATGGTGCAAGAGGATTAAAAACTTTTCCTATGTCCTAAATACTAGAACGCCCCTAAATAATGCATTGTGAATCCATTTAAATTAGGGGACACGCGGCCCGCCCGCGGGCGTCGCGGGCGGCGGGCGGCGGGCGGGCGACGCAGGGTGGTTACACACTAATTTATTCATATTTCGCCGGGGCAATTTCCATAATCCGCGAGCGGCCTCCTGGAGGCCGCGGCGGGCGGCGGTATGCGAAGGTCGCGCGCCGGAAGCTGCGAGATTTATAAACGTCCGCCGTTCACGTACGAACGCCTGCAGATAGTGGATACTGCGCCCCGCGCCTACGCTGTTTTATGGCTTTAATCCGTTATTGTTTTTGGCTAGTTCGGTGGAAATTCATGGTTTCGTTTATGTGTTACGAATAATACACATTTATGTATTTATATCTTTAACTGCCCATTATGCTCCTGTAAATATTAAAAACGTTCATAAATACTTATAAAGTAAAATAACGCGGTGCTATATGGTTTTGTACGTGTTTGAGTTTGATTTCAGTCTCCATTGAACCCTGTAGAAAGTCTTGCTGTTTAATTAAGCACGGTCTTCTCTGCCTCTTCTACACCCTAGCGTGTACATACTCCCAAAAGTTTAATTCCTACCTACTGTACTAGAGCAGGGCCTATTAACGCATTCGTCCGGAAAATTGTTCGCAGTTCTAATTTCTTTATATGATATTGGGGAAGTGCTCCTGATTTTATAATCAGTATGTATGAATAAATAAGTATGAAACAACATCAATATCTATCGAGGCTATTGTTTAAACAAAGAAAATTGAACAATTAGTCAAAAACATTTTTTTACAATAAATTCGTTTGTTTCAAAATTTTAAAGCTATTTTGATTAGAAAAAGTCCTTACATCTATTACCGCATCTCTACGCCTTTAATTCTTGTTTAATTTTATTATTGAAATATGAAAATTGTTGAAAATCAAGGTTTTTCCCAATATAATTGAGTACTTTAGAAATATTTGTATGATGTTATATCATTTTTTATTCAATGTTCTAATGATCATTAATAATACAGTCGATTGAAATTTTGAATAATTTTTTTTTACTCTGTTTTTATACTTTACTAAATATGCTCTCCACACGCATACGCTACTACGAGACTAGTATTATGACCTCCCCTACATTGAAATGAGCTAAGTAATGGAGAGGTAGGTGTGGCTATTTAAAATTTTTCACCTGTTTTAAACTTATACAACCTATACATCTACATCTTAGTAATAAATTCTCATCGATTTTAGCCATATTCGTTTGAACACCCACATAACAATAGCATACATCTTCAACTTCCAGCATTGGCAAGCTTCTGTTGCTGCATTGCATTTGAATTGGCGATAGTTAAGTGATAGGAAATGTTATGGCTCGAAATACGAACTAGTGAATAATTATAGGTAAGTTTCCGGTCGAAGTGGCAACTCCTCCGTGCCCTGGGGTCGCCTCCGCCGCGCACCGGCGGTGACAGTATTTCGTGAAATGTTTCTCGTCGAAAGCGGCGCTTTGCCTCCCTTCGAGTACAACCGGCGGTAGTGCACCACTACAAGGTTCGTTTCGGAATAGTCAGTTGTATGTGACGATGTATTTATGCGCATTTAGATATTGTATAAATTACGGAAACTCGTGTTCTAAAACTTGCAGAATTATTTTCCATAAGGAAAGACCTATTGAATTCAACGTAATTGTCATGTTACTTTGCGCGTAAAAAATCAGTACATTATCTGTATCAATAATGTGCGTCAACGGGCACGGTAGATTTGATCTCAATCTATCCTCCATTATAAAACGTAAGAAAATAATGATTTTGAGTCGACAACACATTACTACGTGCGCATAATTTGGATTACCGTGTACTTTGTGAAATAAAATTACAGGTAATAAAATAGCCATTAAATATGTTTTACATTAAATGTCTACGCTCAGAAAGTGTGAATTTTTTTTGAGTCATCGTTACGTCGTTTCCATTCCATTTTTGTTGTCAAAATTAAAAATTTTTACGTTCCAATCTAACTTATTCAATCAACGCCATCTACCTTAGAAAAATTCTTTTTTTTTAAATTGTTAATTATAATTAAAAAAGTAAGCTCCATATGGCCATATGATCTTACTTTCTTTACACATTTTAGTAACAATTACCATAATTTATTTTTTTGTTTATTAGATGAATAGATAAGACCCATATTTACCGAAGGTTTGCGCAATAATTAGGGTAAATGTTTGCCTTTTTTATTTTCTACAGAAGTCTGTACGTAAAAGGTAATGTGCCCGTAATTTGAAGATGGATTGTCAATAAAAAAAAACTTTGATCATTAATAAAAGAACATTGATCATTAATCAAAGACCATTGCTCATTAATCAAAGTGTAAAAATATCACTTAAGATGAAAATATGAGTTTTTCTTTATCTATATACATATGGCTGACTAACATATCAGCGCACAACCGAAACTACTGGAACTAGGTACATTAAATTTTAAGACACAACTTTCTTCTACAACGTAGACGAGCTCCAAAAAAAATATTATTTGAAATAAACTTAGCATTTTAATAAAAAATATAATGATATGCATCGTTTTTAAAATTATCACTAAAAGTGATGAAATTAGAGATTTATATAAATTAAAAAAAAAGAGTTGAATCTTTTCTATAAATAAAAAGTTATTTATATTAAATTGTTGAAGCTATTGACGCTGAAATTTATATTTTAGCTTCTCATTATGAATGAAAAATCATGTATAATTTTTGGAAAAATGGCTCTAAGAGGGCTATTTGCAAATTTAGCTATTGTCAAATTTAACAATCGGAACCGTTGCAGCCATAATCTTAACATGTGTAGTTTTGTTATTCATTTATAATACTATATAAAATTGAAGGGTCTGTGTGTACATATAATTTTTCTAACATTTTTTAAAAATTTGTTTGTCTGCCTGTATGCCCTTTATTAACTTAATAAAAGAATGGCCGAGTATGGCAAAATTGAGAATATACTAAAAACATGTAGTTAAATTTGCTTAAATTTTGGGCTATATATGATTTCAACAAAGGACTGTCTTCTATTGTGTGAGGAGTTAATTCGCGGAAATCCTTAATATACGTACATTAACATGTGGCATGCAACCCACCGCTGACCCTCGAATCTGACTCTCCACTACGAATCTCTATCCAAAGAAGTGAATATTGATTCGAGAGGATTGACAAATATTGAACATCTATGCTAATGTCATTTTTTTAATTGTCTTATTCCGGTAATTGTTATATTGTTAATTTTTACGTACGTTTCATGCCAACCGAGCACATCCTCAGGAATGTGGTGGATGTAACTGTCTGTATTTTTGGAATCTACTCAGAGCAAGACCGGGCTTTTGACGTAGAGAGCAGCACCGACATCGGCCTCAAGAACGGGATAGCGCTCGGGATCTTAAATAAGAGTGTAATGGGACGATATACAAGATGAAGGAATTCACTTTATATTCGTATGAACATAAAATAAATTCCATGTGGGCGGAGACGCAACTAAAAGCTAGTTTTTAAATAATACAGCATAATGCCATTGATACCATAGAAACTGAGTGCATCGGTTTACTGTTCTACAAATAAAAGATTATTGCTTTATCCAATCACTTATGATATGCTCTTTTTTAATTTTATTAAATAATATCATTTTAAATTTATTAGTAACAAATATCAATGTATAGTTTTTAGAACAGATTAAAACTGTCTAATAAGTGACATCTATTAAATAATAACAAAAATGTAAAATGACGCGACGGAATCTTATATTTAACAAAAGAAATCAAATAAATTCCTTTATTTCTGTGACAGCGAGGCTCTATGTACGTACGTCGATGATTTAAATCAAGTAAATTCGTAAGTAAATAAATTTCCGGATTTAACGTAGTCTTAGACAAGGTCAACGCTTTATCGCGTGCCTAAAACACTGTCGCAAGCGCGTTACTGCACCCATAGAACAAACTACGTCCGTAGCCCGTAACCCAAGTGTCGCCTCTCCTGAGCGCCGTGCTGTTCCTCTGCCCTAATTTCTAGGCCGAGGCACTCGTGTCCTCAAACTAGTACAATTTAGCGACTTGTTTAATTACAATATTTTGCACGTTACCTGGACAAGGGATGCCTTCGCGTGCTGCAACGCTCCCTACGATAGGCGGATAACGAGAACTCATTAAAAATAGAACAGCTATAATGGGGATAAGAAAAAAAATGGGATTAACGTAATTCAGTGATTGGTGATATGAAGCCGAACAACATCAAAATTTACGGACTGTGACCGTGACTAGTCCTGAGCATGGAGCGTAGAGCAGTTACCTGGTGTTCGTTTACAAAGAGTTTTTTTAATTTTTATTGTGGCGATACAGAAGATTTTTGACGTTCTATGGAATGTTAAGGGAATTCGGGTCAATTCCGGAAGTTAAAGTTAAGTTAATGTTAGTCATGAAATATGTTCTAGTTAAGCGCGATTTTCTAAATAACCTTTCTTATGGAAAAAGAGTTATCGAAAGATCGTCGAGACCGCTTTATCTATCTCGTCGTTAGAAATGAAAAAGTATTGCAACACGTTTACCACGTCGTCCAACGTAAAGGAGGACTTGTCGTCGTGACTCTATCTTGCATGTACTCACTCAAATTTATGGTTATTTCTTTCTGGCGCTGTTTAACATCGAAGGCCCTTGTCCAATTTCGATGAACTGGATTTAATAGGTTCTTAGTGATCTCGCCATTGTTATCACACGAATGTGAGATAAGACAGCGGCTCCTGGACTCCGTATCGGGAGAAGGAAAAAGAGGACCACAAATACTATCGAGATGGATACTATTGGGTAGATATTCATAAGCCGTATTTAAGTTCCATAAAGAATTTTTGTCATTAATAACCGTTTCCCAATTTTTTTTTCTATGTACCCACATGTTATCTATTTATAATTTTCAACTTTAGAATTACAAGTCGTTTCGGTGTTTTATACTTTTGTTGCCCCTTACAAATTTATATATGACACAAAAGTTCATTTCTTTATGTGTTAAATTCGATTCTGGACGATGGATGTATCGAGCCACAAACTATTTTATTATTGTTAACCGTCTATAGCAGATATCGGCAACCTTTTACATGTTGTGGGCGAAACTTTAGTGCGCAAATACGTTCGCGGGCCGCGTTCAAAGTAGTGCATTTTAAAGTAGTGTTCATAATTTTGAACGATAGATATCAGACTTGAAATAATACAACAATGTTATTATAATACAATTTAATAAAATAACAAAATGAAATGAAAAAAATTGGTACAAAATTATAATTAAATCGTGAAATTTGAAATTACGAACTACCTAAGTTTAGTAGCGACACCGATTACAATTAGACACTTGATCTTGCATTTGGGAAACTAATCTATCGATGTTTGTATTAATTCCACTGATACAAAGGCGTAAATTATTTTCCAAATTATCGTCATCAGCCTGGTACGATGTTTTGATTTATTAACTTTCATCATTGAAAATAACTGTTCGCATTTGTAAGTGCTGCCAAACGCACAAATTAATCTTCTTGCGAATTTTTTAAGCTGAGGTAAATGGTATTCTTTGAGGTATTTTTTTCAGAAATCGCACAACTCCACATCTTCAAATTTAAATTTTAGGGGTGAGTTTTCTTGAATCTCGACCAAATCCATTTCCAAGTGTATTGGAGCTTTATATACATTACTTTTTGTTAGAGTAGCAAATAAATTGAAACAATCTTCCATGTCTTTGAAATCGCTAAATCTGTTCGAATATTGCTCCAACGGTAACTTGAGTTCTTCAGCGTATTGAGCATAAGCAATATTTTCATACGCAGAGAGCGTGGTAAAATGATAATTGTTACCAGACAGCATCTGCGCCTCCCACAAGCGGATTTGGTTCTGAAACGCTTTCAAATGGCTGTACAAATCATTTATTAACTGTCCTTGTTTTTGAAGTTTTAAATTGAAATCATTCAAATAGTCTGTAAAGTCGATCTGTAAAGTCGTCGATCGTTAAAGATGGATATCATTATCCATCATTTCTATACATCGGACAACAGTTCGTTTTGACAAACTAATTTTTTCAAATTCATTTTTCTTTTCAGGATACAAAACACTGCAAAGTTTTAACATACACTCCTTGATAAAGTCTCCTTCGGCAAATGGTTTTAATGACTTTGCTAATTTAGAGCTAACTATAAAACTAGCTTTCACAACATTATCAAGTTGTGTTCTTCGTTTATGAAACATTTGCTTGTCTCTTCTTATTTGTCCTGTTATTGAGTGCAGCATAAGATGCTTAATGAGTAATACCTTTTTATATTGAATTATTTCATCATTGAAATGGATTCATTACACAGCAAACCAATAGGCTTACCATTGTGCAATATAAAAAAGAATTCTTCAGTGCATTTTTGTTAAAACTGGCGACCCTCTGCACTACTTTTCGTTTCTTTCCACGGGTCGGTTGCTGCCCACTTGTGGTCTATAGTATGAGGGGCCCTACATTTGCCCGCGGTTCACGGACTATACCGAAGGTACATAAGGTTATGGCGTCGTGTTAGCTATCACGGAGTGTCCGTACAGCGTATACGGGCGAGTCCGAGTATTATCGCAGGTCAAGCACGCGCGCTACGCACTGCGCTCGTACTCGTGGGGATCCTTTGGTACGTACCAAAAGCCCCAAGAGCTGTGCTTTTCACTCTGCAGCGCAGCCGGAAATGGATCACGGGAGTAGCTGCCGGTATCGATACTGATGCAGTATTTGTGAATTGTACAAAAAAAAATCGTTTATGAGTCTTAAGTATAACCGATTTCTACTAGGTTATTTATATCTTAAGGCCAAAATTTTAAAGAAGGATTAGAAGGACAAGATCACTGAATAAAATAATCGAAGTGTATTTCTTAAAATCAATATTCGGCGCGACGATATTGTAATAAGATGGTGAGTAAAATTGTACTCAAACAAGTCGATGAAAGCATCGACACGTTTTAAAAAATTTCCATCCGAAGTAATCCTAGTCCGCGCAATTTATTACATAAATGTTCTTATAAACATCTAAGAGCAGGGAGCGTCGGCGAGGCACCGACAAACCTCACATAAATATTTAATAAACCGTATTTACACAACAATCACGCCAAATGAATCGTCTGAAATCGACAATATCAGCCTGCGTATTCGCGATTGAACAATTCCGCCACGTTCCGGACGCGGCGGGCGGCGGGCGCGTCGTCCATTCGCTCACCTCCGGCGCGCCCGCCGCCCGTGAGCTACGACGTCGATCGAATTCACTCGCGGAATCGGTGACCCAAAAAAATAGCAGATAATCCGGCGTTTAAGAAGGTCCGCGTAAACAAATTCTCATAACGCGCCCGCGTGAGGCGCGGGAGAGGAACTCGTTAGGGCGGAGGCGGTCCGCGCGCGCCTGCCCGATCGTCGCCTACTCGGGGCGTTCTTTACATTGCCTACGTCTATTGAGTGCATACTCAAAATGATGTCTTCATATGATATTATATAAAATACGCTGTTTCGCCATCTCGTTCAAAAGGAATGCGTGTAATCTTATAAATGGTCGGTCGTTGCTAGCGTTAACCGCTTAATGCCAGTTGGTGCATTTTTTAAATCTACTCCAGAGTATTGAAAATCATGATAAGTATCGAAAAGAAATAATCTTAATTATATAATTCAAATTAATATTTCAAGTTATTCAATTCAGTATTATAAGACTTAAAAAATTATGAATTCAAAAACTTTTAATCCTTAGTGAAACACTTCAAAAGGTATTTAAATTAACTATAGTAGGTATAGTATACCTGTATATAATATAGTATATAGTAGGTAGGTATAGTATAATAAACTATAGAATTTCGGTGCTCGTGATAATCCTCGGGCAAGTTCTATAAATATAAGCACGGGACCCAAAATGTTCTTCACTTGCGTCGAACAGGTGTTCATCGCCGGGACGGAGTGGGTCGTATCTGACCGCATTGTTTGCGCAGGCCGGAAGTCGTGAAGAAGCGCCCCCGTCGACGGTGAGGACGCCGAGAGTGCTACGGCCGATCTTCGCGAGAAGACGTGTCTCGCTCGAGGGTCAGGGATTAACGGCACGGGCGCGGCGCCCCCTGGCCGCGTACCGCTCGAAGATGTCGGAACGAGTCGAAGGCTAACACTTTTTTGTTGTAGTGTGACTGTACTGAAGTGGATTTAGTGTAGATTCAAGAGACAGATTAACTCTAAAATAAAATAATTTATTTATTCATAATCGCTTCCCTAAAAGTGTGATGACCTGAAAGAATATTATGTATAGAATATACCTCTATACAACTAATGAAAATCACAACTTAGGAGTTAATTCATGTTCTCTATCTTGAATTATGAAAGATATTAAAGAAATAGGAAGTGACGTAAGGACCGCGCGGCGTCCGCGTCATCATTATTTTGGTTACGCATTAGCAAAGTGCATTGCGCCATCTCTATACATGTTACATTACAAATTATTGCTGATATCTGTAACAAGATTTACGTGCGTGTCTTTATACTGAAAATGTTACTAAAATGAAGCTTCTCTCTATCTTTTCATGAACAATTGCATGATTTATGTGAAAGATTTATTAGTGGAGAGCCAAAACAACATTTTCCGTAAATATGTACTGTGACTGAACGACGGTGATGTTTGAAGTGGTCTCATCTCGGAGTTGCGTCTCGGCCGAGGCCCGTCGTCGTGTCGTTCAACTTATGTTTACGGCTCGCTGTATAATGCGTTTATTTCTTAATTTATCAATCAAAGTTTTAAGAGATTTGCTTTCACTAAATATGTTTTAATTCTGCTTTAGAATATAATTTTATTAGTATTACAATAATACTACATAACTTTTTAATAGTAGTACGCGTCCTAAGCACACACTAGCTTGCCTAGTACCCTATAATAAAATCAAATACACAATTTTCTTTTCAACGCGGTTTAGGATATAGAAAACAAAGTACTTTTTATATAAATATAAGCTTCGGTCGTTCTAAGCTCCGCCGAAAAACATGAATTTCCGGCCCAATAAGTATTCAAAAGCTTGAAAAAATGTGTAAGCAGTGTTACGTATTTAGGGCACAACACTAAACTTGGGCTAGTTTACGGAAGGCTCACAAAATTAGGGTCCGCGCGGATTCCCCTCCCGGCCCGCCTCCCGTCCACTCGGTCCTACTTGACATACTTACGCTATGAAATGCTCGCGCTATGTACGCAATTTTGATAAAGTGGAACCTTGTCGTAACTCCGCCATAACTGTCTACAAATCTGGGTGAAATAGTTTCGCAGGGGCGTCTAATACCTCGCATAAGTAGGCCGCTCGTCGAACTACGCGGGGCGCCTCACCGCGAGCGACGCGGCGGCCGTCTACGACTGCGCGGCAAACGGAAGCGCTCGCTTCTCAAACGAGTCTACTGACGTGTGCTGCGGCCGCTGGGCTCTTACGAAAAGTTACATGTGACGTAGCAGTCGGCACGTACCTGTCGAGCGAGACGGCGACGAGGCTGTACACGGAGGCGGCGACGGACAGGCCCTGCACGTACGGCACCGTCTTGCACATCCACCAGCCCAGCACCCAAGCTGCAACAGACGCACTCGTCAGATACACCTCAGAAAAACTTTCCATTCCCGTTCACCCTTGAGTTTTGTAATTAGCTTTTAAATTTAATTCATTAATATGAATAATGGCTTAAACGTACAAATCTTATAGTGGGTTTGTAATAAATCGGTATTCACCCGCCAATGAAACTTGTACAGAAAGGATTTCGTCAACGGTCACGTTATTTTATCACATAAATACGTTTAAACATTCGCCTATGACTGTAGCGGTTACACTGTTTCTTCGTACTGAAACTGAAAACACCAATCGATCCACAAGCTGTGAGCCTAATCCGGTTTCATTCAGAACCAGAAACCAGGTAAAGGCCATTTTCTGAAAAAGTATTTTGTCATTCCTGAATCGAGGAAAGTCTGCTCCATGGGGATCAACACCGCTACGACGCGTGACCGATTAAATGTTATTTGCTATAATAGTGGAAAGTACTTAGGTATATCAAAAGTTTGTAAAAGAAGTAGGCAATAATGTCAGCACATATTAAAAATCAAGAAGTATGCTTATAAAAGTTCGCTTAATACTGTATTCCTATCTCTCTTTATTTATCTTTACAATGTAATACAAACAGAACCTATTATGAAGGTTCTAAATTAACTTTTAATTTTAATGAAAATAACTTTTCGGTATGTGCTTCAGGCGATGTCCAATTAGAACCGTTCATTACGACTACCAGCTTAAATATTACCCGGTACCGAGTTTAATAACTTAAAAGTACAGGGACATTTAGATTCATTTTCAGTCTAGAAAATTGGATATTTTATATTTCAGATTTTAAAGACATCATTTTTTGGCAATCGATTCACGGATATCACATGTTCGTACGTAAAGTGGCCGACGGCACGCGCTGGTAGCCGAGCACGCGTCGTGAGCCCCCGGCGTCAACGAGCGTGATCACTTAGTTCTAGCCGATTCTTACCTTCTGCTCGCATAACTTTGGCGCACTACGTCTCTTAAAACGCGTCCCTTATTTCCCTTTCGTCGCTTGCCAGATTATATCTCTTCGAGGATTCTGTTTGAGGTGACTCGACCGTCGCACGTTGTTCTTAATGCATAATAAATCATTCGGGAACTTTCAAAACTCCTATAAAAGAGCTTTAGTGGGCGACTCTGTACAAAACTGAGGAGACATGCTCGCCGAAAGGAAAAGAATTCGTCAAAAGTTGTTCTTAGGTAGGGTCGGGCGGCGGGCTTAGATCAGAGCTACCGCGGAATTCGGGGCTGATATGATATTCACGGTCCGTAGCCCGGCCGCGCAACCCTGATATTCCGAATAACTCATTTGGGTCGTTAGGTTGTGTTTGCTCGTCTGTAGGCGACCTAGATCGGCGCGCGCGCCGCAACCCGCGCCCCGCCCGCCGCGCCGGGAATTACTAATATTCGTTCAGCCCTTTATTGTGTTTGTCGTTATAATTATTACGGTTTTACGCGATAAACGAGGACACCGGTCGAGAGCAATAGATGTAGCGACTGAAAGTCGGAACTTGAAGGGACACAGCGTTAGAAAATGAGTTGAAAAGGGTTTTTTAAGCCCGTTATTGCGATAAACCATCTTTGGGGACGTTAGCCCAAAGAAGAGAGCTACGTTACGCACGCAATTGTAAGCAAAAACCATATAAAGATATTTATTTGATTCCACTGAAAAACCATCTCGATTATAGTAATTGTACACCTTTTTCGTGGTGGAGCCATGCTGGGATCGACTTAGCCGCAGCAGGCTCACCGGTGAGATAACACACGCTTCAGAATACAAACGTAAAGGAAGAGTTTTCGCTGTTGTTTTTACTCCACTGAATGAGAATTCCTATGGCTCATTCCCCTGCACCAGATATTCTGTTGCTGCTCAAGAGGTCGGTAGTGCTCTGGTGACTCCTCTGGCGGTACCGGTGTTTGTAGGCGGCGATACCCACTTCCGCACAGGTGGCTGGCATGCTCGTTTACCTCTCGAAAATAATAATTAAAAAATGTTTACGGTGTTGTCATATATTATGTACGTAGTTAAACTGCCTACTACCGTCAAAATGACTAGAGCTGCTCTTTATTCCGATTCCAGTCTCGCTCTTTATACTTAACTAAAATATCTATCTTCTCTACAAATAATTTCAGCTACACATTAATATATGACGCGGTAAAGTGGTTTTTACGATTCAATTTTACAATAACTAATATACGTCTTTAACGAATATCATGAACTCATATATGACTTGCTAAAACTTTTCCCAAAAGCATGAAAGTTGATAAATCTAACAGTTCACATATATGTGCTAAGGCACGCCTATCTCTATCTAATTTTCCCGTAACCAATATACTGAATTAGCTGCGAAAAACAACGAGATTGAATCATAGTTATAATATTAGTCCAGATTACTCAGATTATCAAAAGATAATCTGAGTAATCTGGAAAAAATGGAAAAAATGTACAAAAGTACATTTTTTTATTTAAATACAGGTAATAAATACATCCCAAAAAATGATCGCGTACGACCGGTCGATCCGCGTGACGCTCGCCGCGATGTCGTCGGATGACAATCCTCCGCTAATGAAACACGGCGCTCGAACGAAAGGTCGTTCACGGCCGCCCGAGCAGACGAGACGCACAGCCCGCGGCGGCGGCAGACGCTTAAAAGTTCAATCGAAAAGCTGAGCTTAAGCAACAGGTCGAGACCGAATCGATATTCGAGCGAGCGCGAGCGGCCGCCCGCCCGGGAACTGGGTCAGGTCGCTGGCCTACCTGCGCCGCGCCCGGCCTTGCCCGACTGACGACGCGCGCGCCGCCTCATGCAAAAGGCGGAAATGACACGGCCGCGCCCCGTGATTTATGTCGTGCGGCCGGGGCGCCAAGGGCCCGGTTCGCTCGGCGCGCGCCCGCCCGGTGCACCGCGCCCACGCTCTATCGATTCGCAGCTTTCGACTTTTATTGTGAGTATTAAATAATGATTATTCGATTGAACTTTAATAGTGGTAGGACGCCATCGGGCCCTCGGTTGTTTCGTGGCATTAACCTATATTGTTCTATCGTGACCTACTTCCAACTTACTAACGTGTTTTGTTCGACGCAAGTTATAAGATTTTGTAAATTCGTGGCGACTATGGAATCAAAATTTATTATTCAACAGTCTACGCTTAATGAAATAAATAGTTCTATTATTTTAGAGCGGCCGCCGTCACGAGGCACGGCGCGAGGCCCGGCCGTAGCGTCCACGCCGAGGCACCGCAGCGCGCCCTCGGGTCAATACACGAGCGGACCGACCGACATCATCGAGAACCATCAACTATTTCTCTAATTTAATTTACGACTACAAAAAGTTAACTAAAAAAATATACTAAATCTATAATAACTTTCTAACCAATAATTTACATCTTTTAAATCTAAGAAATCATTGCATCAAATTTGTATGTTCATCGAGGGGTGATAGCGGAATGGTCTACATGTTTACTTATAAATAGAAGGTGCCAAGCTGGAGCACTGACCACGAGTCTACTGAACGATGGGTCTTTAAGTTGCTTGACCTAAACCCCTCGTTTCGGGCCTCGACATCCAACATTTGCAGTTTGATAGGCACTCATGGCTACGGACAAGTCTCAACTAGCACTGAGTCGGAAAGATATGTAAGATTCGAATTCCTCGATGGGAAATAAAAAGTTTGTCGGAGGTATGCCTCTGAAGTGGAATAATAAAAACCTAGTTCAAAACATTTTTGTAATACAACGAAATATCAGTTGCATGTTCTACATCGGGAAAAACCTAAATAGCAAAATTTGACAAAAGCCTGATTTTTTACTTTGCGTCGACATCTTGGCTTGCTAAAAGAAGTAAATTGGAAAAGGAGATTTTGAAAAATACTGTTTTTTCAGTATTGTGTAGCTCATGCCGAATACACTGAGACTGCGCAACTTCAAAAATATCCTAATGTCCTAAAAATGTCCCATATAATTGTCCTATGACAATTATATGGGACATTTGAGAATCTCTAATGACCTCAGTGCCTAAAAATAAAGATGAAGAAGACAAAAGTTGTATGAAGTGCCTACATCGTGCTTAGTCCGATGACAATTATTGAGGACTCTACAATCCAACTAATTTACAAATACCTGTACTTGATATAGATTCATTAAGCAGATCTTAATAATTATTTAACTTAAGTAAAGAGGTCATGCGAAGTGTTCAACTTGGTTTAGCAACAAAGTAGGAAGCGTTGTGGTTATTTCGGCTTTATTAAAAGCGAATTGACAATATAAGACAATTATCTTTAATTCTAAAATAAGCAATATTCGGCTTTAGTCACTAAGGTCTCATTTGTATTCAGATCCCCAGCTTATTGCTAGTCCAACTCTGCCTCCTTTTCGCCATCTGTGTCATCTTTGATCGATATATTCCATTTTATGTCAAATTTTCGTGCCTGATCTGTTAAGAAGTAGTTATACATCGGACGGTATCGTCAAAAACCTTCACGCTTTGCAATAACTCAGCCCACGTTCAATAAGGTCGACCGCAATCCGAGTGTTCTTTCACAGATACTAATGAATACACGCATTATAGTCGGCCTTACACGGGTGAACGTAATTAAGTTGCCAGGTATCATTTATTTATATGTGTCTTGTTAATGAATATTATCAATCGATGAGTAATAACGAAAAAAAACGTTTATTGTCGTACAATTAATTTGCGCATTATTTATAATAAAAGCAATTAAACAACCGATCGTCCCGAACTCAACAAAGTCAACAATTGAACTACTGACCGTCGCAGACGGTGTCTGAGACTAAGACGGTTCGGAGCGAATCAGGGATTAGACCGTCATCTACCGAATGAAAAGACAATCATCTGAGCATTGAGAAGCACCGCTACCAAAATATATGGTGACACTTATTCAACTACTAAATTACTAATATGTATTTATAAATATATTTGTGTAATATTTGCTGTACATTATTATTCTTAAAAGATTATGACATTAAAACAGATGAACACAGGTAAATTATACGTAGCCACTAATATTATAAAAAGACTGGGATATTTTTTGACAATGAATTGCACAAAAAAAAGTATTTCAAGAAGCGGACGTCACTGTGTACATAAAATTCTCCCTTTTTGAGCGTTACCTTTTAGCTAAGGTACAGACGGTCGGTAAACAAAAGAAATTATTTGACCATGTACAAATTTAAAGGAACCGGAGGCGTCGGGCCCGTCCCCTCCTTAATAAACTGCACCTCGAGGAGGCCTTCGTAGGCAGCAGGGCACTGGAAATTCTGGAATAAGCAGAACAACTCGTATAAGGCGGTGCGGGCCGGGGGCGGGGCTCGCGCTCGCGACCCGCCGCCTCGAATACTTTAAAGGGGCCGAGATGTTTTCCGGCGATTTAAAACACTTTTTGCCCATTCCGGTAGGCGCCCCCCCATTGTCGTGATAATGAGATTTTCGTGAGAAAATAATTTTATTACTGTAGACCGGCCGTCGTTAGTCTGCTGTTTACGCCGCGCCGGCGCGCGAGCGCTGCGCTCCCACTTTCCGAGCTTTCGTGGGTACCCTAGAAATAATTTAATTTTGTTTCTATACCTTAGTAAAAAAAAGCATTCTAGATTTAAATGAATCACATAGTTTTATTAAAGTTTGTCAAGTTTTCGTGTCCTCGTCATTCCAAAGCCTGAAGCCAAAACTTTTAAATTAGCGTGATTGACCCGTACTTAACCAATGTTGTGATGTGCACAAACTACTTTACGATACATTCTTAAGCATTTTTAAAAGCTATTGACGGACTAGCGAGCTGTGATGCCAACTTTTATTGCATTTATAGCAAAGGTTCGTCGGAGCCAAGAATGTCAGACCGACGGCGAGGATCGAGGGCGGCATGAAATGCCTTCGGAGTGCAGGACGATTCGTGCAGGACTAGGGACTATTTCCCTGGATTATTCTTACTCGTCGAAAAGCACCAAATGTTTTTTTCAAAATTTTCTGAACAATATCAGCGAACTTGGTTTCGTTCGATTCGAATTCTTCATAATTTATTAAGCTCTAGAGTTAAATCAATAACGCGATTTTCTAAAAATGGAAACACCTATGTATATCGGTAAATTTGGTTTCAAAATGTCGTCAGAAAAAAAAACAATATAATTTTCTTTTCTGTTAAGAGCGATCAATTCCAAAATATAGTTAGTTTTAGAGTTTGATAAACAACGTCGAATCCGGAAAACCCATCCAAATTGACTGATAAGTTTATAAGATGTCGGCAAATAGCTCAATCATGAATCAAAAATTAAAAAGAAAAGTTGATTAGTTTTTTTTAAATTAATACAGCCGTTTCATTTCAGAATCTAATCGAATTTTTAATCTAATACTTTATATTAATACTAATCGAATACGAAACTAAGTCACTAGGTAACAACGTAAATACATAATGCCCTAAGTGATATCGATGATTTATTAGCGGCAGACAAAGTTTGCAGTAAAGAATTGCTTTAATTTTTTCAAATACAAAAGGATTATACTTGGATTTATAAAAAAAAGTATACTCGTACCCTGTGTGCAAAAAAAAACTAACACGTTTTCTTGTATTGACAATTTCTTTTCTGTCCGTAAAACCGCCTTAATGCCTTTAGAAACCTCAGTAGTTTCTTTACTTAATTCAGTCTTCACATAATCTCAATTAGTTGTATCTATACATTTTGTACCTATCTATTTAAATTCCATGATAATACCCTTGACAGATACACATACACTCACACGCACGCACGCGCACACAAACATGTTAATACACACACACACATATATATATAATATATCATTACTGGTGGAAACTAGGCTAGGTTTATTATTTGTACTTTTTATATGTAATCTAATAATTCCATTTGTTGTTCATTTTCGATGGGATTTAAGATTTCTATATTTTTTTTAATCCATATGATGGAACTGTTCAATCTTGTGAATATATCTAGAACATACAACAATGTCGGACGGAAGTCGAAATATAAATTAGCTCCGTAGTAGATAGAAGTAATTTTGGAGATGGGAAGGGGTAGAAATTTGGAAAGGTTCGTATAAACACTGCAAGGTGCTCGCGAATCAAATCAAATCAAAAATATCTTTTTTCGTAAGTAATAGAAATTACGCTTGAAATGCATCATAAATGACTGCTTTCGACATTAAAATTACCACCCATTCCAAATGCTGATTCACCATTAGAGGAATAGGAAAAAAAAGGTTTGCTCTTTTTTACTCATCGATACAAAATATTCAATAATTGATAATTTAGTACAACACTTAGTAATAACATGAAACAACCTGATAGCCGAGTAGTTCAATCCCATAGGTTTTTTTCATTAAAATATTCAGACACGGTATAATAGCCCTTGACAAATAACTTTCTTTTAATAGAACGTTTAAATTCATAAAATGGACAATTTTGAATTTCAGTTGGGAGCTTATTATAAAAGAGCACACAGTGCCCGTTAAATTATTTATTAACTTTGCTTAGACGAGTTTTATGAACAGCAAGATCGTTCTTATGTCTAGTGTTAATGTAATGGATGTCGCTCCTTTTTTGGAACGATTCTATATGTCTCATTACATGTACTAGGTTTTCGTATATATATTTTGATGCCGATTTGATGCGAACGTAGACTGGTGTGTGTATGTGGAAAAGATCTTTACATGTTTATACATATACAAACATCGAAGATATCTTAGTTCGCCTATCATGTTCTATCCTATTTCCATTAAGATCCTGCTCTTGGTTCTAGCTTCATTCTCGACTCCTCTTTGCAAAAAAAAAATAACAATAACCTTTCGTATCATTATTTAAACTGTATCTCGACTAATGATACACGTATAACCGCTTTTTGTGTAAAATTTTAAGAAAACTGGATGGAAATATATTGCAACAAACAAAAGTTTGATACAAATTTTTATTTTCTTGTATACAACCATATTTTAACCATATGTACAGGTTTCAGTACGTGAAATTTGACACCGTTTGGTTTAAGAGTTTTTACGTGAAAGACAAGCGATAGACAAACAAACAACCTTTCGTGTTTATATCAAGCCCATATTTTGTATTATTATTATTTTTCTATTTTTAATTGTTTATTATCTATTAGTATACATTAACAAAATATTTGTTTCCGATTAATTTAATACCATTTAATATAATTCATAGGAGTAATAAATTGCGAAAAAATGATTTAGCATTCCAATAGTGTGATTCCAATCTGTCTCCTTGATAGGGTAAATGAACTCACTACAGTCTATGTCCCGTATTTTAGTACCCTAGTCGTCTTGCCTTCGACATATTTTCAAGAACGTTGTTGGATCGCTGCCAGTGATAGAACACATTACTCGTTTGACATCTGTTGCTAGAGGTGTTGTATCAGATTTTTATCAGTCCGCTATACACTCCTACAAAATATTCACTCGAGATCAAAGCACTTCGCCCTTGACCTCTGCGCTCTCGAGGCGCGTGTCGTAGCTGTGAGCGGCCGCCGTCGCCGACGGGTCACGGAGTCCAAAGCGAAGATTTCACGTGCTGTCTAAACAACTGACCACTCTAATCGGTTTTAGCGGACAATTTGTCGGCCCATTGCTCTACGGTCCGGGTTCGCGCTCACCGCCGAAGAAAGCCTCTGGACTCGAAGAAAACACGTCCATCGCTCGGCCACTAGCGCTCCATTATTGATACGTTTGCTTAAACGCTACAATAAAATTAAACGCTTTTTACATTCGCAAGTACGTTTTTTGTATAAACTTTATAAATATATAAGTATCGTCGTGTAGGCATACTAGGTGAATCGCCATTAAAAGATAGTCATTGGTAACAAAGGCGACCAGATGTTACGTGATATGAAACAAGAAATTATCGTGTCGCATTCGGCGGGGCGCGCGGCAGGGCGCCGCCGGCCGTGGGGCGCGCGCTCGGCGCCCGCAGCGCCCCCTGTCTGCTATAATTCATTTTTGCCTAATTCAAAAATGTGATTAACAAGTCCCGCGGACCGCCACGGCAGGATCAAACCGCAGACTAATTGAGGTTGAAAGTTTACAGGATTTAAGCCACCTTTCACTATGAATTTCTATTATCCTAACAGAAATTCATAGCTTTGTATTCTCGAAGCTGGCAATTGTCTACCGCTTAGTTGATGGTCAGACGAGAAAATTTCAATGAGATATCAAACTCTATACGTAGTGACAGTATCCTAGCCATTATAATTTTATTATTGACTAGTTTGTGCTCGCGTCTTCGCCCGACAGGAGATAGTAATAATTGTTGATCTATTTTGCAATTCAACATTTTCAAATTTGACTCACGTTAGTACCATCTCCGAATTTTAATCCCATTCTTCATCTCGATCTCGATTTGATCCTGTTTCACGACGATGTCGTTTCTGATATCTTACCAATTATGAGATTAAAATTAAACTTTGAACGGATTTAAATTTAATAATAATATTTCCTCAGATTTCTTTGATTCCATGCGACAATCTTTAAAATATAGATCAATTCAACCTTCTTGTTGAATTTGCTTTATGTCGCTTCGTGTGTGGGTCTGTTTCTGTGAAGATTTACAAACAAGTATTGGATCAATTATTGTTATTGGATTAACTTGAAATACGGTGCTCATATATAAGGATCATCATATCATTAAGAATCTACTGAAAAATTAATAGTATTGACTTCAAATTATTTATGTATTCATTTCACAGATCAAATATAATTTTATTCATTATGTTTATGGATCTGGAACGGTGTGATCATCAGAGATTTTTTTGATACTGCTGGTGATATTGTAACTCTGAGCGGCCAGTATGTTTTCGATAAAAGCACCGACGTACGTCTCCCATCTAGAATATTTACCTTCTGAGCAGTTATTGACGTCGACGTAGAACTTAGAATACACATACATTTATAAAGACAAACATTTTCACAACTTGATGTTGATGGTAAGCTCATCTCTTTATGGGCCAAGTCTTGAGCAGTATATACATACTAGCTTTTGCCCGCGGTACCGCCCACGTAGACATAAAATGAAAAAAAAAATTTGAATAAGATTTGCGTAGAATCCGTTTTTAGTGAGCGTCTACGTCCTAAAAAGAGTAATTGCGCCAAAGTTTATATCAATCGGGTCTATAGTTTCGGAGGTACCGTAATAAGTCAGTCAGTTGTATTTCGCTTAATTATGTGTATGTAAAATGTGTACGTATTATAAACACGTTAAAGCAATGAGAGGCGAGCAAAAGAGAGCGACTTATGCACAACGATACAAAGCTAAAGAATAAAATATTGTCACGTAAGCGCGAGTTGAAGATGATGTACGTAGGGCACACTGAAAATTTCTGGAATGATTGAGAATAAATTACTATAATTGGTCAAAAATTAATTCATTGTTTCGTAAAATATTCTCAGTTAGCATAAATGCCCTTTCTCCATACGATTAAACCAACTTTGAAAGCTTTTATGCAACTTCTCTCTGGTGATCTTGGAAACATGTTTTTCATAATCGTCGACAGATGAAAATCGTTGATCGCGCGGTTGATACTGTATGCAGAAGTACTCATAAGTTCTCCGTTTTTCTTTTTTAGCAATTTCTTTGTCTGTTTTGGCCATGTGAAAATTGGTATTGTCGTGGTGCAAGATGATATGACGCTTACGCCTATTTTTACGGAGTTCGTAAATAACTTCCTGCAAACAAATGGTATACGACCATTTGTTTACAGTATACCGATCATTATTTACGGTACAACAATTCTCCAAAGCTACAGTAACCACGTGTCCAATTTAATTAAAAAACA
Source organism: Eumeta japonica (assembly GCA_005406025.1). Taxonomy (NCBI): domain Eukaryota; kingdom Metazoa; phylum Arthropoda; class Insecta; order Lepidoptera; family Psychidae; genus Eumeta; species Eumeta japonica. The sequence goes on from BGZK01000838.1 coordinate 28,502, forward strand.
AGTTAACCATCTGCTTAGAAGCACTTCGTTGGAACGCCAGTTTGGTTCGTTTCGGCTCACCTCGATAGACCCATACGGTCGACTACTGCTTTATTTTCGGATCTTATGGTAGGTTACATGCCTGTCTGTTTCGATCATACGGCGCACAGCAATGATGTTTTTGTTACGTACGGCGGTGGTCGAGCGGCTATCACTAAATTCTTCACTAACATTGACACGACCGCGCTTGAATTCTGCAAACCAATTATAAATAGTCGTCTTGCATAGTATTTCACCGCCAAAACAGTTTGAACCTGAACGAGGCTCTACTGAGCAGTCAAATTACTCTTAAAATCGTAGAAAATCATACTACGAAAATTTTCACGAATAAATCCATAGTGGTTGTTAGATAATAACAACCACTATGGATTTAGCCCTTGGTTGTTAGATAATATCCGTAGTATATTTAAACTATTAATATTTTGTCAATAATGACTTTTTTCAATTTAAGAAGTTTCACTTCTATCAGATCCACAATGCTACACGCCCGGTTTTTGTTATTAAAATATTTTATTTCACCTAGTTTTACTATACATTCGGTTACGATAGGTAACTCAGGGTTTAAGAAATAACAATATTATCACATCACGTCGGAAGAAAAATCGTGGCGGCGCTTAAAGCTCGAGAATCATCGGTTTCAGTTATATATATATATATATATATATATATATATATATATATATATATATATATATATATATATATTATGTAGAACTATTTGTCTGTTCAGGTTCTAATATAAGTTTGATTATCATAGGGAACCTAACACATTAATAATAACAATTATAGTGCATCATGTTTGAAGAAGAATAACGGCATTTTGTTTGTTCTATAAAGACGTATCCCTTCGCTCTGCTTAGCGAGGAAGAAATAGACGAGGAAGAAGAGGGGCAATTAATATTTGCGTCAAATTATGATATAACGTTAAATTGTGACAAGCAAAGTAGTAATTCCCTTCGTTTATAAAAGGGTAGGGGTGTGCGAAAGACAACCTGAGCGCATTCGCCGAGCGCGGCCGAGATTCGCGCAGGCGCAGGCGCCCGAAACCAATTTATATTCAGATTATTGAATCCAGTCTCCGCGAGCTCGAGATAAGGAGCCGTCGAGGAACGTTAAGTACATATTTTATTCATCACTCAACTTCAATTTCGAAAGTCAAGCGTCATAAAAGAAATTATACTTTCTGTATTGTGTATACAGATTCGACGTATTATTCGAGGCTTGCAAATTGACATCGTAACTCATTTTACGGTTCAACTACTTATACAGTGTTCGCACAAATATATAAATAATAATTTTTTTTATTAGTACTTATTCTTGATGATTTCGGTAATCTCGTATACTTGCAGATGCTACTCGTGAAAGGTTATCTACAAATAGTACAAAGGTAACGCGGCCTAAGCTGTAGCCGTTTTCGAGGTACCGGTCTACAGCTCGACTTCAGAGGTATACATATTTAAATTGATAACGATTTTGAAACGATGTGCCGCAGGTGGGTGGAGACGAGGGCCGAGCGCGCCGCCGCCGCCGCGCACGCACGCCGTCTCCGCACCAATTGTCGCGACATTAACTCGATTTTCACCGCCTGTCGGCCGTGCGGCTGTCATAACATTGCGACTCTGTTTAAAGCGTGACCGGGAATGAGAGGGCGGTATAGAATATTCCCCGTCCCGCTCGCACGTGCGGCGTGGAGCCACCGAATCGATTCGACACCGCGGAGGTCCCCGCCCTGCCGAATCGAAATCGGGTCCTGCGATGCCGGAAATTAGAAAATTATGTACCTTTATTCAAAAAAATAAATCCACAATAGTTTCTTGCTATCGCCGAAGTCACTAAAAGTCGAATAGCGAACGAACACATTCTCGTTAGGTACATCGGTGCGGTCCGGTCGGCTAGCGAATGATTTGTGTATCGTTACAACAATAAAAAGGAAGAAGCATATAAATGTAGGCGGTAGTTGTGGGCGGCGCGGGACGCGCGGGCGAGCACATGACAGATAGCCAATTTATTGCGTTTCGATGGCGCGAGGGCGGCGCGGGCGCTCGACATGTGTTTTTAGAGGGGAGTTGGGAAATCGTAGCGCGGCCTTGGCCCCCGCCACGCATTGTTAGCGCGCGACCGGCCCGGCAACAACAGATAAAACGGCGGAATGTGGGTATGTGGGGTACCGGGGCGGCGAAGGGCAGCGGCCGCCCCCGACGCCGCCGCCCGCCCCGCGGCCTTACCCTAACCAAATTTGGTAGATATTACTTTGTAAAATACTGAATATTTATATTTAAGGATAAATATTACAAATTTATGCATTTACATCCCTATTATTATACAAAAGATATTACAGTAATCCGCATTTGAGACTTGCGTTGAATTAAATAAAAACCGAACTAGTTCGAATAGAACTGACACCCTGCTGGTTTCGTTCGAACTTAATAATGTATGTGAGCATTTGATCCATGAAGAACCTCGATGATTCTGATGTGAATGCGTCTTTAAATCTGCTTCCATAGTGGGAGGCGATTCAGAAAATTGATAATAAAATAATGGTTGGCGTTTGATACGGCAGCTGCATATCTAATTTACATTCAAAACTTAATCACGCTACTCTATGGCTAAAGAATCAAATATGTCGTTACGTTTAGTAAAGGCTGTGAAGCATCGCGCGCAGCGGAAGTGGAACAGCTGATACTTTGAGGACGTTTCGCTGCGTCACAAAATGTTCATTTAATATCATTTTTGTCTCGGAGAAACTATGATCCTGCTTTGAGTTTCAATCGTCAGCTCATTTTAAAATGTGTCGATTCGTATGTTAAAAAATAAAAAAGTTATAAAAAAAATATATAGAGTCAAAGTAAAAATTTAAATATTAGTGCAATATCGGCCTAAAAGCTTCAAAAAGTTAAATCGGAATATAGAGATCGTATAAGATTAAAAGAGGCTCAAGAACAATCCAGGAATACCCATAAAACATTATACGACTGCCGAAGACGTAAAAGAATGTAGGCAAGCAAATCATCGACGGCGCCAATACAACTGGCGCGACCGAGGCTATGCAAGTGGACGATGTAATTGCATCTATATCAACGCTGGACTGCATAGACATCGATTATTAAAGACACGTTTAGCAGCAGCTATTGCAGGTTCTACTATTACTAAGTTTTTTACTACACGAAATTTGAAAGACATAATTCAAAAATAATTATACATATAATTCGCTCAAAGAAAATATTACCCGTTAGGTACACGTATTCGGATAAAGTAGACGGCCGTGTCCACGACACAGCCAAACCCCGATATTTTGTCTATTTTCGATGCCGATACTGGCGAGATGTCGGTCCCAGGAATTCTAAACTCTTTTTTTAAAAATAAATATTCGTATTATCCTAAATTAACCGAATTTTTAAATTTTTAGATTTTCATAGCATGAACTTAAATGGTCTTCCATATATTGGTCTATATTACGGTCTATACTCACATGTAAGTACACGTTTGTAATAAAAAAAATTTTTTCATATGACATAGTACAAATTATCGATTTTCTGATATATTCTTTTATTTGTGCTGTAGGAGCTTTCTTGCTAAATTTCATGATTCTAGGTCAATGGGAAGTTGTTTATAGGTTGCGATTGAGTTTCAAAATATAAGGCATAAATGGCCGTATTTTGACCGTATTTTTTGATTAAATTGTCTTAGAAACTCGATTTTTTGGTAACTTAAAAGGACCGCAAATGTAAGCATTTGATGTTCATTTCAACTTGATACGTCCACGTGTTACTGATGAAAAGGGTCTTGACAGGCAGACGAACAAACTTACAACGAAGTAAGCCTGCATGGTTTCTTTCCCCTATAGAGGTACAGAACCCTAAAAATCGAGTGATTAATATTATTTGCTCTACTTATATTTTTCTATGGTGAATAAGAGATTTATTGTGGAGATAGTTTCGCGGATTTTTTATGTTTCACTATCTGACATAGAGCCAAAAAACATAACATATTATTATTTTCGTGATACGGGCTTAAGACGAACAAAATGGACTTGTTTACATTCTCATCAACGCTTGAGCTCTAACAAAGTACTAAATATATCACCATTCAATTTAATAGAGCGTTATTAAACGATTACTATTAACAAGTACGAAACGTCGCATTACTTATTATGTTTTTATTGAAACATGACTCAAGTTTGTTTGTGATAACTAAAATAAATTAAATACAAAATAAGTAAAAAAAAGTTATCATAGTTTGAACCTAATTCTTCCGTACGAGATAGGCTACCTCAGCTATCATAGTAAAATTAAATAAATAATTCAGTATTTATCATAATTATCAAGTTATATAAATTTTTTAATATTTTTTTATTATTATAATGTTATTTATGTCTAGATATTAATTTGACATTAAAAATGATTGTTAAAATTTATATTAATATTAATCTTTTTACTGTTAATATTAATATTCTAAAATAAAAGTTCAAAAATTTGAACTTCTACTTTCGCGGGCTTCACAAGCGCCGCTCACGACTTTCTTCAATACTATAAGTTTTCATGCAGTCTCGGCTTTCCTGTCTACAAACTGAATAACCTATTTTCAACCACTTCAATTTAAATTTATAATCTTGATGTTTACTTCTTGGAACATTCTGCTTTTATGAATATGACTTAATTTATTTAATTGTGATAATATCATTGAATCTACGAAAAGCTGACTCGAAACAAAAAATGAATAAGGTAAATATGTCGTCAATCAATAATGGTGTAAGAAAAAAACCACGGGCTAGATCGCAATCAACATCGATTAAGCATCTAAGTATTTATCTTTATTAAATGATATTTTTTAATATAATTTATTTTGACGAATATCGGTAATTAATTTTTTTGTTTTACTAATAGATACACTGACAAGAACCCGACAGGACATGATTTTGAATCGCCATGTCATCATCCTACGAAAAGTAAATTTAAATGTTCCAGTTTGACAGATGATGAAATTCTACATAATCGAACACTTCTATATAATCAGAAAACTAAAGTTGCTCAAGACATGTTTTTAACCAAACTTATGGGTCCAAACAAGCCAACCCAAATCAACTATGCAGCTACTTTTATGTAAGCGCTTTGATAAAGCGATCAACGCTTTATCAAAGCGCTTACATAAACAATACAAACGAACGATTTATTTTTATTTTAATTGTACAAACTTCTTACAAAAAATTGTTTGATGATATATAAATGTATAAAATACTACAAAAACATCTTTTTAATAAAGTGTCATGCTGCCTTGAACAAGATGTTTTTTTTGTATATGAAAATACAAGTTGAAGAATAATAAATAATAACTCTGAAATCGTCGTGAATAGTACCACGCGAGGGACAAACATAACGGGGTCTATTTTTATTTCAAAAATCATCACACGCAAATACAGCAGAAGCTGCTTTCCAGAAAAAGATCAGTAGCGACATTTGCTTAGTGGGGGCGGGGATTTAAGCGCTTCAATAAGCTTTTGTTCTTTATATAGCACAAAAAGATAGCCGCTTTCATCAAACCGACAACTTCCAATTCCAAGTTATTCGGCCGTGGACATGTGATATGTTAGCCGGCGTGCGCTCATGTGCACGCGGTATCGCCTGCGCGCGCCGATTGGCGAGCGACCTCGTTTAATACGAATTTGCTATTTATTCGGCTCGGGCGTCGGGCCCGCGCGGGCGCACGCGTCCAGGCCCGCCGTGACACATTCGGGTCACGTGTGAGTCCGCAACTCGGCGGCGCAGCCGACGCGTTACTACAATTTTTCCTCTCGCACGGACGATCCTGATTTGTCCCTAAGCGAGATTTTTATTTGTTTGTCGATAAGTCGACGGGCGCGCCCCGTGAATCGGTTATGAGGGCGCGCGGGAGCGACTTTCGGTATTGATCAAATTACACTTCAAAAGTCGAACTTACAAATTCGATTCTCCGACGAATTGCGCGACTCGTGTTCTAACATAGAGTCGTGTGTAGGCGCATTCGTGGAGTCCTAGCGCGACCGCGGAAATAAGCTCAAACCGTAAACCGCGTCGGCGCGCCCGCCGGCGGCCGCCCGCCCGCCGTCCGGGCCGCCTCACGCTTCCGTTCCCGATTCTCGACCCGTTTCCATCTTTACACTTTCGACTTTTATAATTTTGCGGACGTTTGTTAGGTATTATTATTATTGTAAGTGACATTTATAATCACGTGCCGATGTATACGCGTCGATTCGTTTTCTTAAACCAATTTTATGACTAAAAATGTAACTAATCTTGTACGATTTAGATGCAAAGGTAGACGTGAAAAATACAGAGCCTCGTTATTAAGAATGAAATAGATCGTTTATGACCATTGTAATTGTTATTTTTGAAGTTATTAAACGAGCTGTTCGTAGCAAAACAAAGGGATGTTAGGGCGGTTGATTGTTACAAAAAGTGTTATATATTTTTGATAAAATACGTAAGCAAGCTAGATATTATAGCAAAAGGTCAAATGAAGCAGAAATCGACTAAAAAACAGCGAAATGTATCTATATTTGCCATTTGTATCTCTTACTTCGCTAAACGGAGTTCAACATGTAGTGTGTGTTACAAGACCCTATGAAACCTCGAGGTCACAGATTACTCGTGTCATCTTTTGTCTAACTGACAATTTAAAACGTTTGCCACGAACTACACATGAGGTATTTGATTATTTATTAGGGTTCCGTAACTCAACAGGAAGCCTTATAGGATCACTTCTCTGGTCATCTGTCTATATGTCGAGACCTTTTTGCTGAGGAATGCGTAGAGATATAAAGTTGAAATTAATAATAAATATTCAGGTACACATTCTCTTTGAACTGTAGAAAATGAAATTTCTAAGTTAACGTAATTAAAACTACGACCATTTTGTCACATATTTTGATACTTGTAAGTAAATCAAACCTATAGGAAGTTTTCTTTTGACTTAAAATCATGAAATTTGGCAAGAAATGAGGTAAACAACACAACACAAGTAAAGAAAAATATGAAAATCTTTACTTTGTTGTTATATCACTTAAATGTTTTTTGGGTTATAACATTTTGACACTTACAAGTTGAAGTACGGATCGCAATGTAGACCGATGTACGAGGAGAGAACATTTTTGACGACGCACTATTAAAAAATTTAAATTTCTAAAATTCAAGTAAGTAAAGGTTTTCGTAATTTTTTTTTGAAAAACAATAAAGTTTCAAAATTCCCGTACCAATATCTCGTCAGTATAGGTCTTGAAAATAGAGGAAACCTATCGAAAATTTCCATGAATAAAATATTTATTTATAGAATTAAGCTTGTAGGGAACTTTCAGGGTGCGAGTTCTGTTCGTACTTGTAGTCATACCGTCGCCAACCGACGAAGGAGCTGACGCGGCGCGACGTCCGCGCGCATCGGCGCTCGCGCCCTCTGGTGCCAATTAACGGACCGCCACGTCACGGGCGTTCCATTTTTAACGTTTGATATAATTCATCGTGAAAGGTAAAATAAGTAATTTTACCTTTCACGATATGGATACGTAGTCCATGTTTTTATATTCAACCCAAATGTTGTATGTCATGAACGTGCACTGTAGTCTGCATTGCAGATAACTTGAAATGAACATTTTTTTACGTTTCTTATTTAAATTAGTTTTAACATCACGCAATCGATACACGTAGAAAACGACGTACGTGTGCCATCAAATAGTCGGCTCGCTCGTGAATATGAAGGGCGATATTATGCGGAGACACTTTAAGGGCCCAAGTAAAGTCATCCAATGTTCGTTTTATGCCCGGTGCACCTGCCCGAATGTCGCGCGCCAGTAGATCCAGCGTGTCGCCTTCGTTTCTGAAGATGCGCATGAGCTTTACACTTATATGAACCGTAACGCGCGTGTGTCGAGTGAGGTTATGAATATAAATAATTTGTAGATAAATTACGTACACAAGCTACCGTGAGCCGACGCGGGGAACGTGGCCGGTGCCCTAAACACCTTCAAAAGAAAAAAATATGAAAAGGGAAAACTGTTTGGTGGCGCGGCGTGCGCGTGGCGTACGCGTGGATAACGGAACTGGCGGTCACCCGCCCACTTCTCTGGCCGTAAATTTAAATTTAGCAATTTTTTTATTATTCAAATGTGATCCCAGTTTTGCTCCCATGGGCATAGAATGAATTCTTTCATTTTCTATATCGGCCGATCTGTCACTTTTTATCGTGATCACGGTCCTGTTCCGGATACCAATTCTGGTTAAGCTGCTGGATCCGGTCCTCGTCCCGCTTTCGATGCCAACCCAGAACTCTTAATCATCTTCAAATGATTTCGCGTCGAATGGATAAAGCCCCAGTTAAAATCCTTCAATGTACAGTAAACATTTAAATATACACATTTTTATACTATGAATAGCCTATAACAACTACAAACGATTCCGCGTCGAATAGTCTCAATAACAATCCATCCAGCCGTTGGCTTATAACAAACACCCATACAAACATACTTTTACATTTTTTTTGTATTATGAATAGCTTATAACTATCTACAGACGATTCTTCATCGATCAGTCATGGCCCCATGCCGATACATTTCATAGTTTTTGCGTGATTCGCAGCCGAAGAAAACCATTTTCATTACATATACATTTAGATCAATGATGTAAATCTTACTTGTGCTTTATGCACACGATTTTTTTTTTCACATAACACGAGCTGAAGAACTGTTTCGGACTGCCAAATTTCGTAGCTATTCTTAGCTATTGATATGTACAGGGACAAGGTACATTTACTCCCGTAACTATAATTTCATAAACAGATAATCATTAAGAATCATTGAAAAATATGCTAAGCTATAAAATTGTTACATTAGGCCAGTACCGATCACACAAAACCCGTCTAAATTAAGCTGTATATTTTCAAATCTCAAATTCGAAAATACTCCGCAGCAGAAATTAAGACATGATAGTTTTTATCCCTTCTCATTTTAAGACAAACTTTTCAGGGTCCACTGAAGATTAAAGTATTTAAATCATTCTTTTTAGTACCGACAAATATTTGTTAAAGGGGCATTATGTAAATCGTAAAAATAAACTAATTTGAAGTATTTACAAACAAGAAACTTTATAGACATTAACTTTACATTGCGTAAGTATAACGAAAGTTAACATTTTTTTTAATAATTCAACGCGCAATGCCTTGCGCGTAAACAGCGTCAAACACAGCGTTCACGTACAAATTTCCCCGATGAAATTATTCAAATGTATTCCCGAGGATCCTCGAGGAGGTATCATAACGAAATTTTCACTTTCGCCGAGTCAATAAAACGATCATAAACCGTTGCGCTGGCGGTGGGCGGCGGGGGGCGGCGGGCGGAGGCGCTTCCTCGGGCCCGCCGTTACTCACGGCCGGCCTACATTCCGGCGGATTAACATATCGTTTGTCCATAACAAAAGACTTATCGGGTCACGGGGCGGGCGGCCGCTGCGTCGGCGCAAGGTCTCCGCAAACATTACTCCGCTTCGTTTTGACAGCTGGCAGATGTGTGCGCGCGGTGGCCCCGTCCCCCTGCATACGAGCAAAGCGACGAGGCGATCTTATTTATGTGTCGTGTCGGCGCCACCGGTCGACGTCTGCCACCTTAATGAGGTTCGAGTCTATTACTAGTCGAGTCGAATATGAGCTGTACAATGACATTTACTAAAGTTTTAAACTTTTTAAGAAAAGTAGATTGTCCTTTATAAAACCTACAAAATGTGGCTTGAAATAAGATTAGTTTACGACTGTCGTCAGTCGTAATCCTATTAATATCAAACATGAGAAAAATTGTATGTTTGCATATTTGTTATTCAATCATACTTTACGGAGTCAATAGGCTCTATAGGTAATGACTCAATTATCTGAATTATCTGAACTCAATTAGCTAAATTATCTGAAACTGTACAGTAGGTAGTCTACATCAAAATAACATACATGCTTTAATTTGTAAAGACATTAACTTTTACTCGCAACTTTACTTGCATGATTATAGAACGAATTATTTACTTATACCGATCGGTTATTGGTTACAATATTCAAGAAATATTTAAATTCAATATCGGTTCGGTACATATCGGTATCGCGAGCAGAACCGGGATCAGAATTCAGAACGTAAGTAAGATCGTTTCATAACAAAAACATTTGCATTACACATGTTTTCGATAAGAATATTGGTCTTTCTGGTATGGAATAGAGAACAGGATCATGGTTGATGACGTCATCGATCGATATAAGAAATGAAAGAATTCGCCCTGTGTCTACGGACGGAGCCGCAGGCGAATTATGTATATTTTGAAAAGAAACGGAATCCAGATCCAGGGCTGAAATCGAAAGTAGAGATGATATCGAGATCACGGTTGACAGAGTGATCGGTCGATATAAGCGACAAAAGAATGGATGTCCGCGCGGACGGAGCCGCGGGCAAAAGCTAGTTGTTTCCATAAGTTTTCAACATTCGAGCTCTAATTGATAAATATTTTATTTTACATATGGCCAGAATTCATTTTAACTTTATTTACGTACGTTATATTACTATATCCATATTAAAACGATATGGACTTTCGTAAAGTCAAATGGAAATAACACAAAAATCTTGTACCCGCATTAAAAGGTTTTTATTAATTTTCCTCATGACTTATGATTTTAGGAATGGACACTGTGAAAGTAGAATGACCCCATATTTCATTTTCTTTTCAGTATTCTCCTTTTATAGCCATTTTTGTTTTCTTACAAGAAAATTTAGACCGCAAACAGAATCAGGCGAAGTCATCGCAAAGCCGTTGTCAAACGGTGACACAAAACATTTTTTTATTTTTTCAGGGAGTTGAAGGTAAACAAAATTACTTTCGAACAATTGTCTCGATAAAACGGATTTAATGATAATATCAAAAAGTCACAAACTTAAGCACACATAATAACAATTACCAAAAATCTAGAATGTTAAACTGTTAAACATGAATAAAGCTTATTAGTTATGGTAACTGAATAAGTTAAAAAGTTACATAAAAAAAAACTGTGCCCAAATAACTTAATTTGGTTTAAGCATGTGCTCAAAATCTTATGAAATACTAATACTATCAAAAACATACATACTAGAGAGCTGGTCTGTGCGCGTTTTTATGTAAAAAATAACTGGAATGTACAAATTATACGGCACATCTTGCCCATAACGTGTTTGTCTTTAATAAGCATACGAAGTTCAATACGATTGGAATTTAAAGTCGACAACTTTTTTAGACATCGCAAATTTTCGTAGAAGGAAATAAGTTTTTCGTACATAATTTTACATCACGATCCTTACTCTAACTTTATAATCACATTTTTTTATCCATATAATGTGATTACAAATTAACAATAATCAGATTTTTCCCTTTTTACTGGTACTGTCAGAACTTGCTTCTTATTAGGTTTCACTATTATAAATCGATGGGAAGCACCATGGGTTTTAATTTACTTGCGAATGCCAAAAAAACCTAAGTATTTGATATTCTTTTCGATTAGATAGCTACACATTTTTATATAGATACGAAGTTACACAGAGACACACGTTAAACTTAGAACACGCATCAGCTTGCGTCGCGGGTTAACGATACTGTGACACTCACATTAAAACCCTAGGTTGACGATAGTAACGAAAAATTTAAGAATAATACAAATATGAATTATTTCTAGACAATGAAAAACTTTACGATCGCATCAGAATTCAATTTATCAATAGAGTCTGAAATCATCGTTTGCCGAATTGTACTTTAATTTTTGTAGGAGACCGACGTGGGGTGAGAGACCGCTATTGACCTGCTCACGGTCAAATCGATCACATTACCTTTACCGGTTAACATGACGATTTATACCGTGATTACGTACATTAATATTTGTGTGGTCGTCCGTAGTTTTAGTATTTCCGTTGGATTGTTATGTCAGATGCGGGTCTCCGAGTCGGAGTCCCCGTGCTGCGGTGAGCGCCGCGCGCAGACGTCCTCACCGCCTCCACGCCGACGTTCAGGATCGGGGACCAGAGCACGGAGGAAGTGATTTATTTTGAGTTGAGTTAAAAAGTGATCGGTCAATTCGCCCTTGGTCAGGACGAAACCTGGGTATCTTCCGATTCGAAAAAGACTTTTTTGACCACCGAACAACCACCGGGCAATCGATATAATCTCAAATGTATGTCAACTCTTTAACTTAAGCTTTAACTTTAACTCTTTGACTATAACTCTTTAGCATATTGAAATCTTTTTAAATAGATGTTATACGATACTGATAGAACTCTTTGCAAAGGGCCCCTAAAAATAAAGGCCTCGGCGATGTAGAAATTAAGGAAACAATTTATAAACTTTCGAATACATTTATCGGTAAATTAATAATAATGCAAATGAAACGAGAATTAATTATGAAAGGAAGCTCATTTTGAATAGATAATTTCAATTTGAAACTTTCGATTTTCCACCAAGATATTACAGCAAACGAAGCGGTGTCCTCCGGTCGACTTGAAATCAATTTAAATCGTTAGGCGCATCATCGACTCGCCGTCGCCCACGACTTTGAAACTTCGGCTTTTGGCGTCTATTACTTGGGTGCCGCCGGCTCGACGTGCTCAAGTAGCTGACGTCTTCGAACAAATAATATATTACGAAAACCGTCGTTTTTCTTTTTATTTTTTTCACAAACACCTATACTAAAAACACACGGCCGTCACTTTGTTTCGTTCAAATATCAGAGCGGCAACTCTTTTGAAAGCAAATACTAGGAATTGAGATTGCTAAAACGTTTTCAAAACCTAAGAATTTGCCACTGATACCTATAATCATAGTGCCACATTGCTTGCGAAATATGCGGTAAATACCCATAAATTTTTCAGAAAAATTAAACTTTTAATCAAATACGAAGACATTTGAAATTTGGAATAGAGCGCTAAAAGGCATAACATTTCTCCTTGACGTTGAAGGGCGGCAGGGCCCTCGGAGTTTCATCTCGACTGAGGACATCTCACGTTCTCTTGAAATTAAATCCACCTACGCCACATTTATATTTCTAAATGTCCATATTTAGTTCAAACCACAGAACATAAAAAGAGGATAGAAAACTCTAGTTGCCGCGCTCTCACATGGACAGATTATATTTATTAAACACACATAAACTTAAACTATATTATTAATCGGTTTTGATGAAGCAAAAGCGTCTTTAAAAACTATTTTGATATTCTAAAATACACTTAGTTCTACTGTAGTTCTTTTTCCTAAATAATCTTTCTTGCACCTTCTCTGCACTTAAACATTCGAGTACCCGTACATACAAAGAAAGCAAAATATAAATTTTGCATGTAAATGTCGATAAATGTACTGAGGGTCGTCAATGCCCTAGTGAATTTAATAAAAAATCAAATTGAAATCTTACCTCGGTAACCCAACACAATATTAAAATTTCATATAAGCAAAATGTTTTGAAAATTCCACACTCGGACTCTAATTCGATATATTAAGGTCGGCCGACAAGCCTCGGCGCGGGCGGGGCGCGCCAGGTGCGCCGTGACCCCGATCGGGCGCCGCGGGCGGGCGGCAGATGGCTTAACATTCAATTCGCTCACGGCTTCCTTTCGTGTTCCTTCATAATTTTCGTTTCTAAAGAAAAATGTCGGCCGCCGGCGGCTCGCCGCCCGCGCGCGCCGGCCCCCATCGAGCTGGGCGCGGACGAGCCCCCGCCGGCGCCCCTTCGGCCGCCGCATGGACCGTCGTCTTTTGCCGATCGAGCCAAATTATCAAATGTCATTTCGAGAAAGGTAACGATGGACCCGAATCAAGGCACCTTAACCGAGTTAGGCGCGATGGCGTCCGATGAAAAACAATTACTCCTAATTGATTTCTTAGTCCAATTAGTTTTTATGCTGCGAGAGGAAACTCCCTCATCGGAAGAGCGACACGCCAACGACACGACCGGACAATTGGCGGGAGTGTGTGAACAGTATAGCGATGATCATTATTATGTTGTTTCAACTTTCGTTGTAGAAATTCGTAATGAAGTCACTCCTTTGAGTTTGAGGTTGCGGGCGCCTCGTCGCGCCTCACAAAGACGTGACACTAATAATGCAATTTAAACCCTACTACATTATTTATTTGGACGCCACATCAAACTACAGGCACTTATTTTCAAAGGTGCTCTCTTTTATTGCACTAGTCAACAAAAATTTTACTTGCATCTTAAAGTAGGTATTAATTAGTATATTAAAGTGGGTATTAATCTTGATTTAAAATTGATAATTAATTTGTAAATATTGACTACCATTCTTGAGACAATGATTAAAAAAAAAATTTGTCGTGGGACACCCAGTTCCAATGAAATCCTTTAAATTTTATATTATGTTACATCAAATAACAGGAACAGTGAAACGAATTAATATATTTTAAGTGTAATTAAATGAGAAATATATAAAATAATGTATTAAGAAAAATGTTCATTTACTTAACATTGGATATAATACATATAAAATAGTGGATTATAAGTCGTATAAAGCACTAAATAGCGCCTTCTTTTTTTATTTAAAAACTTTGTTAAATTCGTTAAGCTGCACAGATATGTCATTTTTGAAATCGATAATTGATGTCACTTTGATATGTATGGAACGAGTTTATTAAATAATTAAAATTGAAAACTCCACCTCCAGAACGAATAAAACCTTAAAAATTACCATAAAAAATACCTTAAAATTACCTTAATAAAGTACATTATTATTCATTACAAATGCATGTAACGTGATAATAAATAGATATATTTACCAATATGTTGAAAAATGAAATTAGTTCCACGTCACCCGCAGCTGTCGTCACATTTGCTTTATTAAATAGCGTCTGTTAAATAGAGAGAGAGAGAGAAAGAGAGAATCACTAAGACTCGAATGGAGTGACATAACGCTATTTTCTTATTTAACGATTTCTACCAACTTACACCTCCCAACCGAGGAGCCTTGTAACACGTTCAGTGTGTACATGTATCATGATGACAGATTCGTTTTTGGATAAATACCAGCATATTTTAGTCAAGCTATAATAAAACAAAAACTAGAGCCGATTTTGAAATTCTACATGTTCGTTAATCAGGCAACAACAAAAAGGTAAATTTTGTAGAGATGTATTATTTTAATATTTATAGAAAATTGTATTTTACTAGATAAATCTAATATTTAATTATTTTTATTTATTATATGTATAAAACAAAATAAAATAGTATTTTATACATATTAATTATTTAATTAGTATAACATACTAGCTAAGTCTAAGAAAACTTATAAAGAAAGAACTAAACCACCTTTAAAGGCTATAATAAACTCAATCTTTATTTTCGTAACAAATTCACTAAATTACTTCCGACTATTAAAATATAAACTTCAAAATGCAATTTAAAGCTGATTTAGCGTTAGTTCACTGTACTTTGTACATGTATGCAGCACCTACACATTAGCCAAGTGCCCTAATTTTAAAAGTACACATGTTTTAGTGTAGCTTAGCGTACGGAAGCTTGTAAACATAACTAAGCAAGAAAATGAAATTCAATATCTGCTTCTTTTTAGGTAGTAATATTTTCTGAAACGTTATTTTTTTTACCTTTTCGTAAATAAGATTGTGTGAGGCAAGCTATTGCCCTTTTATTTTTGCCTCTGTCTGTATGACAATAGACTAATGCCAACATCATTCCTTATCACAAATCTGTGGGATACGCAATAGACAATAGAAGCGCCATTAGGCGTCATAGATGGGCGACGTCCACCTTCAGGCACACTCGCATTTCGCGCGGTCACGCGTCGAGCCGCAGAAGCCTGTTAGGGCGTATGACCTGTAGCATCCCTTCTCGCATGTCCGGGTTCTGTTCGGCTTGTATATGACCTTAACGAAGTAGCGTAGAGAATAGAATTATTACAATAGAAACTATTCGCAGAGATTATTTTTTTATCTACACTTCTATTGTTTAGTTTTTGTAATAAATATTTAGCTTTTAATTTTTCAATATTAGTCGAGTTTGCGAATGCTCGGTGCTTTATCTGTCTGTGTCTATGCCCAGAATCCGATAGTCTACTTCCTTCGCCGCTTGCCGTGAACACTTTCTCTGCTCCCCTTATTTCTTGCGGACGCGATATTTTAAGGAGCGGTAAATGTTCCCGTCGGTCGGCGCTCGAATCGCTCGAATGCCGCGATCAAAACTTTTATCGGCCGCGGCTAGCGAACTAGCTAAAAGCCCAACTAAAAAGTTTGCCCATTAATTGACGAAAGCTCCTTTCGACGTCGATCCGGGCCGTCTCGGGCCGACCTCGGCCGCGAGGTGCCGCCCGCTCACATCAGATTAAAGGCTTTCCCGTGATCGCGGAATGCCAACTCTAATGTATTCCGCATTACGAAAGAAAAATCGCCCTCTTGATTTATTATAACGACTTTTGTTCTGAGAACTCGGTAACCGGGCTAAATTCATGAGTCCATTTCCGCCCGCCCGCGCCGGCGGCCGACCTGCCGCAACATCCGGATTCTTTTGTGGAAAGTTAGGGCACTGCTTTTCAGATACTAAAAACGGCATTATAAAAACAATAATAATCGGGTACTGTTCCTAAATACGTAGATAGGCCTGTTCATCTTTAGGACTTGTATTAAAGGGTATTTACTTATGTACATTCATAAGTTATAAATAATTTGACATTACAATTGTATTTATAAGAAAATACAAGTAACTTGTAACTATGCTTCCTCCTTATTAACATTGGGGCTTTGTCGCTTTTATCATTGCGTCAAGTTCTTATGAGGTATATCCTCTTACAAAAATTTTATATCGTACGGAAGAATTTGGACCTAATGCCGCTACAGCCAGCGCTGTAGCGGTGCGGAGACGACGTTGCGATTGACGGCTTAAGGAAGTTCTTCGCAGTATAGAGCGAGTGCCCTTTAATTTGACTTAAACTCTGGTTAGTTCGCATATTATGATCGAGAACCGATCCCGATATCTTTTAGTTTGAAAGCAAAGATTTTAACCTCTCAACCACCACCACACCACGGTTAATTAATGCTTACTACATGGTTCTATTAAATCACAAATTATTAAAAGTTTAATTAAATGAACTTTAACTGTCTAATTAATTTTATTTAATTGAACTGTTTAATTAATTACATAAAAACAATGTAAAACTTGAAGAATTTCATAAATGAAAACTACTTTTTATTGTTGATGTCTAACAAAATAATCATTTATAATTTTTAGTATCTCTACCAAATTTGTCCCCATGTACTATATACAGATATGTAATTTTCTAGATGGTGAGATTGCTTGACAAAGAAAGTTTTAATTTTACACAGCTATAGGAAAGTGTCTCATTTACGAATATAAAAAAAATGTTTTGACTTCGTGCGTCGCTATCTTTCGCCCATATCTAGGCTTCGGCTATCACACTACATTGTGCGACTTGTCAACTATGGTAATCTACAACTTGTCAACTAACAAGTTCTAGATTACGATTTTGTTCTAATTGACCGTTTTAGTAAAAGACCAAAATTGAAATACCCCTTGTTCCTATGGGAATTTTGTAATCGTAAAATTTACATGCAAAGGTCAGAGAGGTTGCCAAAACCTTTGAAAAAATGTCATTGAAAGGCATGATTCCGGAAAACCGTGTCAGGAAATGAAAAATTTGCATATGTCAAACGTTTAAAATTAAATTATTAATCAATAGACGCTCTAGAACAACAATTGAAATTTCATTATCTATATTAAATTCCTTCGAATTTTGTCAAAATCGTAATTCGAAAATTCATTCAAACGCAGTAAAATTAAGAAAGGTCTCTTCAGAAAATTGGAATCTTAACTTTTGTTTCCCAGTTTTTATACTATACTTTAATATACGAAAAAACAAATAAAATGCCTGCAAATTGACGTGACAATACTAAAATAAAAAAATAAAAACTGTGTTTGCATGTCAGCCGATTACATAAAGTCAAAAACTCGTTAATGGGGCTCTGTGCGCTTGTCCAATAAAATCCCTGTAAATATTCGAAACATGCTCGTATAGTCATTGAAGATTATTATTAGACAATTACCTAGCATAAAACTAATAAGCAACCGCGATCGGCCTGGCAGATTTCGAACATCGAAACTATTTTGTATAGAAAACATGCGTAAAGGCTTATTAAAGGAAATAAATATGACATAATCAAAAACGAAATATTCAAATTTTTTTAAAGAAAAATTATTATTTAAACAAAAAGCTATTTTTTGCTTTTCTTTAAGAGGAAATGTGGTATTGGGAAACAAAAGAAAAAGAGGAGCTTCAGGTTTGTTATCATAATATTTAATCTGATAGCTCATCTGTCACTTCAAGTGGTAAATTTGTATATAATGACGTATTTTAAGAGTTACGTACCGTATGAAATAAAGATAGCCTTTAATTTGATTTTAAGCTCGGTTCTGCTTTAAGTTCTTATTTACAAATGTTTGTTTCACATTTGCAATCATCTTCAACTGCTCGTTGTCAATCGTAAAAATCGTAATCTTTTCGTAACGAGCGCCGACGAGCTTTAACAGCGCCGATGTGGAAAACACATCTAAACTACACGATTCAGACGTTTCCTTCAACATCAAGGCTGTCTATTCTACTTACATTTATTATTCATGGCTTATTGTGAAATTTCTGTGTAACGTGTTTTCCGTATGCGGTACTTGCTTTTTTTAAATATCACTTTTTGTATCCGTGAGCCGCCTACCTTTATTTTTTTATTAAATGTTATAACATAATTGTATAGAATGTTGGCCGCGTGATTTTGTTTGGTTTGACCGGTGTTCTTCATTTGTTGTATTATAACCATAGTAGCCCGAATTGCCCCGATCAGTCGCTGCACCACTGTTGTGAGAATACAAGACGTTACGAAATGTGAATGGTATAGTTGGTGAATTTCTGTAGGGGACCATTTTTTTTAATTCGAGTATCCATGGTAAGTATTTGTTCTACTTTGATGATTATTAACGTCCGCAATCGCATGTCTATTCATTCTCATGTTAGTATCGGATGCAACAAATATTAAAAACGTTAATATCTTACAGTACGCCTTATTTAAAAGATTAGACTTTAAACGAAGACAGGACAGATATCGAAGCAACATCAAAGTTAATGGAACCCTAAAAAAGATCATAAACGAAGCGCCAGTCGGAAGGTTTCTAAAATGTGATCGTTGTACGAATCGCGACAAAATATATAAATTCATCTGTCACGAGAAACATTTAATGTACGGGAACACACAAAGCCTCGCGGCAAGGTGTCGGGCACTCCGCAACTCTGCACTAAATTCATATCGGGGCCGGCCTTCGGAGGGCGCCGCCGGCGGGGGCGCCCTCCGATGGAGAAATGCAAGATAAATTATTATAGGATCGGGCGGCCTCGAGTGGCCGCCGAGATAAAATATGTGTCGAACCCGCGGCCCCGCGCCGAGGCCGCGCGCGGCTCGTTTCCGCAGAAACCTTCCAACTGTTGCTCGCGATAACGGCGGAACCGACGCCGATAATTCGGACGGGTTAAGCGCCACGATAGGCACACGCCAAGCTTTATCGTCGCGTAGCAAACTCATCGCTCGGCACGAGGTCGCCGCTCGGACGCTGCCGTTCAGTCAGATTTCGGTGACCCCGCTGCGGAGTGTTGTATCTCTCACACTCTTTTTTTGTACTTGAAAAGCTTTCACTGTAGACTTTCCACAGTGGCGTAATCTACAGAGCGAGAAGCGAATTTTTCGAGCTTTTCTAGTTGCATCTAAATTAAAAAGTCTTTGGACAATTCCCCGCTGCCGCGGCCAGACTCGGTGCCCGCCGCCGGACGTCGCCGGCGCGCGGCTTACCGCGGCCGACACCGTTTGCGATCAATTACAACTTAAAAGTCTGCTAAAAAATTCAAATTAATTTGTAAATCTTCACAGCAAATTATTCGAGAACGTAACTGACAGCGCACGCCACTGACGATATGTAGTTACGATCGGATCCGTCCGGAATGCGCTTTCGTCCACCGCATCTAAAAATGTTAACGAATGAAAATACAGCTCCATCATTTGGTAACTAAGTTGCGTATGTGGTGGCGATAGCGTTGCCTTCAAACCGAACGTTACTGGGAGCGAGACCTGACCACGGGTAAATTGACCGACGAGTATTCGGCCCTTCGACCTGGAATAGAAATACCGAAGGAGCGCACGTCCTAGCAGCGAGATGATGAAAAGTGGCACGATACAACAATTAGTTGAACGAAAATAATCTATTTGGAGGATCGCATGCGCCTAACATATAATTATTTCCTTTTGCAATTTGTTTCGAAAGATACCTTCTTCTAACGGAATAAACCACCTCATTTCTTGTATAGATACAATAAAAGGCAATGAATAAACTATAAGACACTATTTTATAGATGACGTAGCAAGTGTTGTATGATTTCGAATATATTTCCTCAGTTTTGATCTACAGTATCACAGGGCCTTAATTGTGCGACCGCCAAAATAATTGCTTAAAATGTCGCAATAATAGGATTTTGTTTAATTAACACATGTCAGCATTCAATTAGACTTCTTGGATAATGTATGTACCTATATAAAGATAGCCTGGGAACTAGTTAACATAGCGAGAGTATGTTGCTTGATTCTTAATATTTTTTAAATATAGACAAATGTAAATCGTGTATGGTTTTGAAGCAAAAACAATTTCCTAATTACAATTCCACTTTTTCCTTTTATTATGAAGCGATATAAGTTAAACATAAAGGACCCTTAAGAATTATTACTCAGCGAATATGAAAGTGAAACTCTTTTTACTCTGCGTCAGCACTCAGCGGCGTGACGAGTCATCGACTTTCGTTTATCCGTTACACTGTGATCAATCAATCTGCGAAAAATATTAAAAGCCCCGTTCGTCGAACGAAGAAACTAATGTCAGGAGTTCTTGTTTCCGTAGAAATAAAGACCCGATGCGTCTAATTTAATATCACAAATATTGCCGGGGCCGGCTCTGCTTAGAGGGTATCGGACCGCTGACGTTGCGCCGGCGCACGTTTAGAACTCGTACGCTTTGTAGATACCGGCGGACCTTCTTTGATGACCAGGCTTCGACATGAGGTGTTCTTTTACACTTAAAGCGAGTGGTAATGATATTTTGTAGTTTAAATGTGAGTTTGATTGCCTCCAGGCGGACAACGGTCGGAGGCTGAAATCGTCTCTGCGGCGCCTTTAGCGTGCAAACCTTAGCACAGTACTATTTATTTCTTCATCTGAATTTTCGCACCGATTTTAATAGACATGTTTGTTCGTACATAATTGTTCTGAATGATCCTAAAAAAATCTCTTTTCACCTTCGACAAAACTTTGGAAGAACAGTGTGAAGGGCGTAAGGATAATTGATAAATAGTTATTTTACAAGTAGAAGGTAACGGTGTCGAAACAAGGCGAAAATATTCGACACTAAAAGCGCGATCACATCGTTAACAAAAAAAAACCGAAAATTTTATTTAAAAGTTGTGTAATCAAAGGACGGCAGAAGAGGAATTGTCGCATCTCAGTGAAACATTTAAATAGGTGCCTCAGAGGACCTGCGGCCTCGCGGGGGCGGGCGGCCGTAAAGATCGTCACGTGAGGTGGGCGGGCGGGGCGCCCGCGCCGTTACTCTCGCGAGAGTCGATTAAGAAATTGGCACTCGGCGCCTTATTGCCGAATTAATTAAGTTCCGGGTCGACCAGATACGATTAATACTCCGATAAATTGCCTTTTAAGTGGCGATAAAAGAAAACCGGACAAGAGTTTGGCCCAACTCCTTTGTAAGTGAATATTGAGATCGTCAATTTAGGTTTTCGACTGAATCGTGGTAAAACCGATTGAAAGAATGAGTTATTAGATGTTGGTCGTTAGATAACGGCGTGTAGTAGCACATCGTAACTTGTTTAGTTTTCTTGTAACTGTATTGCAAATCTTTTGTGTTGTTTCGTGATCAGTTGCTTATACTCATCTCTAATCTTTGTCTTTATAGTTACCTGGTTGTAAGGCAATGCAACCATCATTACGTACTAAAACTTATTAGAACATATGACAGAACCTGAATACATGTAAAATTAGGTTACCTTATTAGATGTAAAACATATTCAACAGATAAAACGAAAATAAAGATATGTTTTAACTTTGAGTCATACCGGATATACCACTTCAATATCCAATAATCAGTTGATATTTAAAATTCGCAGAATTCTAAAAAAATATTCTAATTTTGGGTTAATGTTTATTTTGAGTGAATGATAAATTAAAAATTTATGAGCATAAATTAACTGAAGATGTAGTAGATTTTCATTATTCCCGACAGTCACATTTAAAATTTCTTGGATTATTGCATTTTCCTGTATTTCAATTAATACATATGTATATCATAACCGTTTCGTGGTCTATTTTTTTAATTTGATGAAGTAAATTTCTATCAAGTGCTATAAATATAGAGTTACTTTAGTTCAAAATAAAATAGTATATTAGTATATAATTATAGTTATACTAGTAGACAAACATATTAATGAATAAAAATAGATTTAAAAAGAACATATTTGGTACAAATCGTCCTCAGAGTGTTACGTCATTGAATAACATATTAAGGTTTTTTTAGTTTTTTTTTTCTGTTTAATATGCAAAATGTGCCCCTTTCCATTTCAAGAGTTGCCAATGCTTTACCGCCTTTTATTACTAAACTGTTAACGAAAAAATGAAGGTAGTCTCGTGAAACCTCGTGAAACCTCGTGATCACATTTTCGTTAACAAATGAACATGATCTGTGATAATAAATACTGATACATGTAAGGAATGCTGAAATAATTAAACGATAAAATTAAACTAGGACATCTGTTACGGTAGCGTTGTGATAAAATTTAATAAAAAATACGTTATTCCATTAAATATCTAACAACCGTTCCTAAATATATTGTTTTTTTTATTGCATACTATTTTTTTATAATCTGGTATCTTATTTGTACATTCATGATTGTCTTCTTATTTTTGATTGATCTCTTAATAATTTTTATATTTTTAATAATACCTCGGTAATTCTATGTCGTATCTGTGATTATTCTCTTCACAGATTCTCTTCTAAAGAGCGGGACAACGCTTGAATCTAAACACTTTGCGAAACAAAATAGTCCTTAATACGTTTCATTACAGCATAAGGTAGGTGGGCTGTCGGGCTCGGCTGCGCGCGCGCTCGTGCGAACGCCCTAAACGATGTTTCCAGTAAATAGGAGAACTTATTTTCCGCAAACTTCCAATTTAGAAAATGGCGGAACCCAGTTCCGCGGTCGACTGCGCTCACTGAAAACTTGAAATACGTCCTGGGTCTAGATACGTGCTGGGGCGAAGTTAGGTCAGTGGTCACGCCGCCCGCCCGCGGCGTATCGCACAATGAAATACTTTGGGTCACTAGTGCACGAAATGACCACGTCGACACTTTAATAACCATTACTGTATTCATTGCATAGCATGTAATAAACTTAGATAAAATATAAGGAGGTACTACAAACATTTTAGAATTTATAATTAGTACTGCCAACTCCGAATTTATTTCAAAAATCGACCAATTTTCATTTTCTTTTAATTTCAACAATCAACCAGTTTTTTTTATGAAATAAATTCTATGTGTTTCTCCAAGCTACGTTCAAATTACTTGTCTAAACCAAATGATTTTTTTTGTTAAAGTATAAAAATCAAAGCACCAAACACATGACCAGCACAATGACATGATGCGGTCGGATCACAAATCGGTTCTGGTGCCCGCTCCACTATCAATTCCGATTACGCTCAGTTTCAGAAGAGATTAGAACGAAACCGGAGCAAATGCTAACATCAAAATAAACTATAGGGTATAGTTCTCGGGTACAGGGTAGTTTTCTATTAGCGAGACGGTTTTTAGGATCGGTGCCGTAGTTTAGTTCGATAGTATGTATAAAACGAAGGTGTCTGGGACAAGTGCTAAAATCTTTACACCAAACAACACCATCTTTAGGCCATTCAGATGTACCTAGGTCCATGGTGATGCACCAAAATATGTAAGAGTTTAGCCGTTACATATACATATACAAATTTCAATTTCATATTACGCATTTATATATGCAAAAGACCTATCACATAAAAAAACGTTATACCACATTTATAAGGCTCTACCTTTAATTTGAGCATTAATCATCTCCGGTCATTAAATACAGAAGTAATCTCCACGGGCAAGAACAAGCCTGACCTCACACGACGAGGCGGCCGGCGCCGAGTGGCCGTGCAGCGCCGGCGCCCGGCGACATTGTGCGTCGAGGGCGCTCGAGAGTCCTCATTGAATCGGAATGTAGGTCTGTAGTGCTCGAGCCGAGCCCTTCCTATGTAGGTTACCGCGGTGATTTATCGAGTGCCCCGGGCCCGCGCCGCTCTATTAGGGCCGGGCCCTTTCATTTATTTAGTCAGTCCTCGGATACACGCGACGCTGTCGGTACGCATCCCGGGCGCGATGAGCGCGCTCGATAACGTTAGAGTAGAGTCGCAAGAAAGTTGTTGGCGATACACAGTAATTAATTTCATATATAATTACTATATAAATAATTGAGATACAACATTATATTACAATTTGTCACTCGATGCCAAAAATATTAAAAAAAACCGTCTGTACAATATCGTGGTGTTGAAAACCACTTACGAACAAAATCATTTTTATAAGTTTAAACTTAAAAATATTACGTAATTGATATACAAATTAGGTAAACTTAATAATATAAATTTTTAGGCTTACTCTTTGGAATACTTTTAAATTACAAATAAATTAAACTACAATACTTATATGTAAATAAACATATCCTACAATTCAATAAAAGGCAAACATAATACACATATTTTTAATTTTACGTTTTTATATTTAATATTTTAATATAATATAAATAAGGAAATTCAGCAACATGCAGTTGAAAGATCAATAGCAGAATTTCAAGATGTTTTGCATGTGTTATCAATAAAATATTATTAATATTTTTAATTCAATTTCAAATACGAATAATAAATGAATAATATGCATACTATAAGTTGATGACTTACACGACATTTAACATTGATCAAAACATCTTTCATTAGCCTTCAACGGTAAATAACTTGCAGCCCTAAACGGGGCCCCGGCGCTCTTTAGCCTAATCTAATTCGAATAATAAAATGTGAAAGAGGCAGTCAAGAATTGAGTGAGGTCGCACATGCCATTCCCGTATCAGTCCGGAGCCGTCGACGGCGTACCCGGCACTGCCTTAAAAACGTACACACCGAGGGCGGTATTTTATAGAGATCTGGGTCAGCATTCAAAACGCAATCCAGGATTTACGGGTGTAATATAGAGTAATACAGCAGAGGGGAGTCGAGCCATCGTTCACATGTGTCGCGGGCGGGCGGGCCGGCCCGGGAATCGATCGCGAACGCCGCCGGGAGGAGGTGAGCTCGCCAGCGGACCCGCGGGCGGCCGGGCTCGAGCCGCGAACGCGCTCCTTAGCTCTCTCGTCGTAGGCCGTGCTCCGAGATGCTTATTTATTGTGTTGTCTAGTGATGGAAAAAGTATATTTGCACTGTAAATCAAATTAGTACATTGTAAATACAGCTCGTTAGCTGTTCGCGCTTTTTGTTTAAAATACGTTTTAGGGAAACCTGTGTCGCATGTGTAATTAAGTTGAGATATTTTTATGTGGAAGGGTCAAGTACAAATCGGCGTACTAAGATTTTTTTCTTGCCGTTATAACTGATACGTAAATGAGAAAATAACTTTATTTCAGATAGAAGAGATCCCTTGTAGAAATACAAAAACAAAATGTGAAAAGATTGAGGACATTACTCAATGGAGAAAATAACATTGCATCATAACGTCTAAACGAAAAAATAATAAAGCAGAATAATAAAAGGAACATTAAATTCTCAAGAAAATATTACGAACGATATTGTACATGAAGCGAAATAGTGTTAGCAAAGAAAAGGTCACCGCGCGGCGCGCCCGGAGCGCGACAAACAAACGGCGTCTTTATAATAGTTCGCGTACACGGAGTCCGTATTACGTCTATCGGCACGCCGTTCTATTTGATTCTTTCCTTCTATATGCAGAATTCCTCATGATGAAAAGTTTTGGTGCAATTTTGGTGCAAGCGACGTCGCCCCACAGGGTCGGATACGCGCGGGAGAAAAAAATATTCAGTCTTCGATTTTATGGATGGAAATCTAGACGCGATTTTTTATATCTTTACAGAATATTATGGCTCTTCATGTACGGCACCAGCGTGTATATTTTCATCAGAATCCATGAAAAAATGACGGATTTATATGATCGTAACTTACGGGACAGTTGGAATATCGGACGGACGGTAGGACGTGATATAAGGATTCCGTATTTTTTGTCTTTGGATACAAAACCTCCATAAGCAGTAACCACTCGCGAATGCGTCCGCGGGCCCGACATTACGCAAATAATATCTTCGTAGAGCAACTTTGGCTCGAGGCTTTGCCAGTAGGGTTGTAAAAAATCACAGCAAAACTGTGATATATAGGCTTTTATTCAGACGGCTTGTATCCTTGAATCCTCTAAATATTTGAATAAACTATTAAATGTAGGAAAAGTAAGACGGTCGTATATAAGGTCTCGGGAGTTCTGTCGGTGACCCGCAGCGCGGAAAAAACATGGTCTGTATAAAGGAAACTTTAAATTGAAATAATTAACACGAAAGACAAGAAGACGGTGATTGTAACGTGGGTTTCATTAATTGTGCTATGCTGACTGAATTTTTAAAATAATTAACAATAACCAATTAATAAAATAAAAGACAAAATCATGATTACACGATCATGATATTGAGAAATTGTTTTTGGTTACTCGACTTTAAATAAGTTATTATTTGTTTTACTTTTTCGTCTGTAATTTTTGTTAATGCTCATTAAAAGTTGCAAGTAAGTTAGACCGATTTCAGCGACGGGTATCGGCTGAAATTTGATACGCATGTGCATATCTTATGACCAAAAAACAACTTATTCAAAAACAACAAAATTCGCCTCCAAAAAATCATAAATAGTTTTTGGAATCTTGAGGATTAGACACAATGTTACGGTTTATTGCTACATTTGTTAAAGAAATGTGCAAATCACCTCAATATAACTACAAATATATATCTATATATTTTTGTAGTAATATATTTTGTAGTAATAACAAAAATATATATCAATATTAATATAAAAATACTACAAAAATAAAAACAAACTTAAGTTCGAATAAAAGGCTTCAAAGTATTTTGCCGTCTGTTTTTTTTTTGCGTATACTGTACACAGCGACCTACGTCTACTAGCAATTCTAAATATTTTTATTTTATTGTAATTAATATTGTAGTTTCTTAAAGAAGCTAGTTCACTGCACTCTTTCTTAAATAATAGAACTTGAATACAATAATAAGAATTATGCTTACTTCTTTATTGCCATTTATTCGAATTCATATATTTCTTGTTTTTTTTCAATTTTTTTTAAGTTTTACATAATTGATGATTGTAATGTTTATACATCGCATTTGAAACAATCGAGCATGTTGAAAATGAGCCCCGTTATGGACTTCGATGCAATTTATTGCAACAGAAGCAACGTTCGACTAGCTTTTACCAAGCTCGCAGGATATGTTACGAAATAACTGTGGTCGCGGCGTTATGCACCGTATGTGCAGTTCCTTGTCCTTTCCTAATTATTAATTATAACATTGTAAATTAAAAAGCACAATTTAGGTCCAACCATGTGTCGAAACACGAGATCTGCGTCCGACGTGTCTGTGATCGTGGGCGATTGTGAAGGCGAACACTTTGTTCGACAGCACTAACTAGGTTTTATCTCCTTAGCAGCCATTAAGATGTCTTGTAAAATCCAGGCCCCGTTTTATCCTGCTTACGAATGGAAAATTACGCATACATGAAGTAAGTCAAAAACTCATTTTATGACATACTGTATTATTAGGTTAAACTTCGATTAAGGAACTAAGAGAATTCATTTCTCCCATTAAAATAATCAATATATAGTACAAAATAGTTTATCTTCGATTTTCAGTATCTCGTTGCTTAAACATTTTTCTATTAGTTTGTTTTAAATATTTTTTTGGTGGTTTCTACTAAATAATGTATAATTAATATGTTTTACGATTTTCAAAACAACCGAGATTTAAAATTTAAATTTTATAGCTACTTAAACGATTGGCTAGACAAAAAGGTCCTACGATATAATTAAATTCATATTAAATTCCTTTTTGCACATTTTATAGGCAAAATATATTTTATGATTTTTCAATTTATTGTTTTTTACCGATGTGATTTTGCTTTTACTGTTTATTATACTTCACCCATTATGCATTTTATTAAAATACGTGATACAGTTTATCAGTCAACTAACGCTACGATTAAACAATATACAGCAAAGGTTGTATAAGATGTAGTTACAACGTATCAGCCTTCCAACTCGAAATGAACCGTTATCTCTGTAGTAATCTTGTATGGTTACTACAGAAAGATAACGGTCCATTTGCAGCTAACATCACGGACTGAATCACTTTTACGAGCTCACTTCGAAGTATACATGAGATTTTGAGATTATTGTTCTCGAGAGCAACGTTACTGAAGTACCTATCGAACGTCAAAGTTTTTTATTGAGCACTTTAGCCTCGAAAAATCACTCAAGCTCGTCTTGTTAATATTTGCAGATATTTTGCACAATCAAATTCAAACTGGTTTTAGGGCATTTTATTGTTAAGTCCGAAATAAATTTAAGAAATAATCGTAATTCGATAAATTAGAATTAATGATAATTAACCAATTCATACTTCATTGTCAAAAATAACTTACTTTGTTCTTTAGTGTTGTATACGAAATTTTGTCACAATAACATAAATTTTAATCAAGTTATGATTTGGATTATTTCAATAGAATGATGCTCAATAAAACGCCAGCCGTTTTTAAAATGTTTCAATCTGTTGTATTATAAAGTTCTCAGTTTGGGGAAGCGTGAAGCGAAATTAATTTTTAATGTCTATAAAAACAACCAACAAATGATGATTTCTTGAATTATGTCCTAAACAGATAGAGCAAACGACGACATCAAACTTTAGTAATTTGGTTATTAATCAAAATTTCATTTTATGCAAATCTGTAAAATGAAATTTTAAATATTATTATATTAATAGAATAAAAGATATGATAAATGATTTACTATCACTCATGAAGAATTTCGAATGTTCTTACTATCCAAAACGAGTTAAGGAACGTACGTGAACAACGACCTACCGCAGTGCTCACTTAAGAGCGACTCTATACGGCTACGTTCGTTCAACGTTTACATGATGTCGACGGCGAGGAGTTAAGCCGGCAAAGTCACGCCGAGAGAGGGCATGATTATAAATCTACAACAGCGTATGGCGCAATCTCGGGGCGAAAGTTAAAAGAGTTTTTTCTCAATTTCCTTAAGAAATACAGGAGCCCGACACGAGCAGCATTCGGGAGCGCGCTAGGGACTTGGAGATAGCCGAGGGCGCGCATCGTGACGAACAGCCCGCATACATTCTCTCATCTAGTACTGTGAATTATTTAGTTGCACGTCAGCATCTTATTTGCTTAAACACTGTGCAATGACACACGACTCTGAGTTTGAGTGATATAACGAAATGATTGTAAATTATTTTTTGTAACAGTAAATGAAATTTTACGATCGTTATTAAACATAGAAGTACGAATCCAGTCCAAAAGTATTATTCACTTTCTCTCGATCAAAATAAAGATAGAAATGATGATTTATTAATTTTTTGAACATTGTAACTGTGAACCTGCAATTATTGCAAAGTTATATTTTTCAGCTTAGTGGTAACATTAACACGCTAACACAGCTGTGAACATTTTTTCATGGCATTGATAAAATTCATTGCACTCACCTTGTATTGGTACGAAAGAGTCAAAATGATAAAGATAATATTTTACTTGTATGTTATATGTATTATAAAACACGTTTCTGTGTCTATCTGCATGCCTATCAATCCATTTCTACGCTTACAACTCTAGAATCGCTGGTCCAATTTACATGATAGTTTTTTAAATATGGAAATAAGTTATCTGATAGTATACATGGAATTCGTACCTCTGGGATAATTTAAAATCGAATCATGAGCGAAACCGAATTCGAGAACGAGAATGAAACCGGGATCGTCCAATATCCACGTGACTGAAGCCGCGGCTGAAAGCTAGTGTCAAATAATAGTCAAACGCTTATTGGATATTCGTAAATCTAGCCCAAACCTAAAGGAATAAATCTTGAACGATCCTTGAGAAAAACCCTTTTTGCCGTTATTTAGGCACGCTCTTGAACATCGGCGTTCTTCATTCGATAAGGAAAATATTTCAATTCAACTTTGGACAATGCGAGAGAACAGCCACCTGCGATTTATGGGCCTAGCAGCACGAGATATTCAGATATGCGGTTTGAGCACTGCTGCAATTATATCTGGCATAAGTTTTAGTTGTCATCCCATTCCAAGGAGCAACCTTTCAGCGATCTCATTGCATATCGAATAGTCTGCACCCTGAGCTCCAGCACAGCTCAGGAACAGTTGTACGTCAGACCTTAGATGATATCACTAGGTACCCGTTGGGCACTTGATTGACCTATTTACATCTACTTGTTTTTATTGTTGGATCACGTCAAATATTGGTTTCTATCATTAGAAAATAAAGATATTTATATTTAGTTTAATTTTAAATTTATTTTTCAAAAACTATTTAGTGAAGTTATGTATTAATAATAAGCTCAATAATTTAATACAAAGTTTGTCTAAGTAGTATTTTATGTAAAGGAGTTTCTGAATAAACAGAAAGTTCGATTGTCTTTACAAGAAATTTGTTAATAGGCAATTTTACACTATAATAAAATACAAAGTAAAAGAAAGATACGTGTTTCTTTTGTTTTGTGCAATAAAAGGTAGTGAGTGTTAATCGATCGACGATTACAAGGTACACTATTGACGCAACTCTTGACGCCATCTGCGAAAAGGGCGGGCATCTTGTATGTACTGAAGGGAAAGAAATAATTTTACAAACAAAACTACAGTTACTACAATAAGCTCCCAATATAGGCGTCGGAAATGCTAAATAATAAAGTAGTCGATAGAATAAATATGTACATATTGAAGCTCGATAGTATTTAGTAATCTTATATAATAAATAACATTATTTTATTTGTTAGTTTCACATCCGGTCGAACAGCATACACATTCATTTAAGTCAGTTACATTAAAATTAACTTTTGAAACAGTTTTTCAATAAGCTACAGACAAACACCACCATACTTAACTTAAATGTGAATTTGTTTTTTTCCCTTATATAAAATTTGTTTACTACGTTCAAGGCCTTTTCCTTAATAAAACTTGTGCTGCTCAAATTTTTTGTAGTAAATTATCTGGTCGGAGTACATTAGACGTAGGGGTGTACAGTAAGATTTCAGACGTGGTAGGTATGCCTAAAAGACCTTCCCAGTTTTACCGTTGTTTCGGTTGGTGGCGCGCCGACGATGGCTAGCAACCCTACTCGACTCTCACTGTACGACAGATTCTTGTGGACAATTCAAACGATAGGAAAAAATTTCACAAGAAAGTAGCTTAACAAAATTTAAGTCTTTCAAATTTTTGTAGGGACTACAACATTCGTTCAAAACATTGTCTATAATCTCGCAAAACACACGCTTATAACACTGTTGAACATTATCACCTCCTCTCTGCCCGATTGGCAGAGTTAGTAGTGACCCTACTTGTTACGCTGGGGATGTGGGTTCGACTCCCAGACAAGACAAACATTTTTTTATTTGATTAAAAATTAATGTTTTTATTGAGTTTGGGTATTCACATATATTGTGTATGCATATTTATAAAAAAAAGTAAATATTATGTTGTATTAACTATCTAATACCCAAAATTCAAATCTCATTGCTTCGTTTGGGATCGCAAGGTGCTGTGTATGTGTCAAAAGATATTGTTATTATTATTACTAATACCGCTTTCTCTTTTAATTTTGTGGCAATTGAATTTCAAAACAAATATATTTGATATCAAATTTAGTTCTGTACAATTAAACCCTTTAATATTCAGGACACAGTAAATAATATCAATAATCTTTTTCTGTAATATTTCATACGAAAAATGTGTCTCAAAAATATTGTTGGAAACGTATTAAGAAAAAAAATCAAATTTTTTTTCGTTTAACAATCAATTTAATCATTTCCTCAAAAGATAAATCGGCAAATTTTAATTAGCTTATTTAAAAGTACTTCACCGACATAAGTATACTTAAATTTTTTTTGAAGTAAATTTACTAAATAATTAAATAAAGACAGTCAATCACTTGAAAACTATTTGTAATTAGGATATAACGGAACAGAACGCAAAGAAAGAAAGACTGCTTCCAAAATTTTAATTACGCATACAAATCGTCCCAACAGAGACACATTTTTTTGTGTACACGCTGACAACTCGACAGTTTTCATTTGATGACTAGTAAGCATTGATCGACAAATACAACAAACACAAATAAGAAGGAAATAAAAGAATGCCTACCTGTAAAAAAGTCTCTTTGAAATTACCTTTTACAACACGTAACAAAAAAATAGGTTAACCCTGTAGGCCAACCCTGAAACTTTCCGCTGTTTTCGAGTTCAAAACACTCGAAAATATACGGGATTTGACGCGATTTTTTGAGTAAAAAAACGGTTTGTTTCGATTTCTTTCGACCACGATTTCTCGCAAAGAAATCAACCGATTTTGACTCGGTTTGCGGCAATCGACGTGTCTATAATAGGTTAAAAGCTGATTAGATTTTGGAATTGATTGGACAAGCCATTTTAAAGTTATTTTGAAAAAACCACTTTAAAAAAAATTTTCTTAGTTTTTTGGAAATTTTTCAAAATCTACCTGTTCAAATTAACCCAAACTTTCAGGAAATCTAAGTTTGGTAAAACTCTTTGGAACATTGTTTAGTGGGCTTGATTCGGTTAAGCCGTTTAAAAGTTATAAGAGGTTAACATACATCCACATATATCCGCACAGACATACGGACATCATCTCAGGGATGATCAGGGAAGCTTCCTAGACTCTCAGAACGTCGAGATCTGATGAGAACTCGATTTTTACAAAATGGGGTGAAACCAATAACTTCCCGAAAATTTTAGAAAATTTTTCTTAGCGGGAAGTTAAAAAAAAATATTACGTGTTATATTTCTCATTTATGGGAATGTATGTATGGGACTGCAAAGAATGCTCAGCTTATTTGCTTGTATTGAAGACACGCCTATGATTAGATGACATCAGTCGTTACAAATTAGTTCATCAGGCAAGGGCAAACCAGCGGTATAGCGCCGGTGACCCTAAGAACGTTAGTAACCTCCGCAAAGGACGGGGTAACTACGCGATGCGACACCGCAGAAAAAATAAATCGTAAACACGAAGGCAGCGGCGGCGGCACCCAGATAAAGGCGAAGACATTAGTTGCCAGCTAATTGCCAGCGATAGATCTTCGCCGCGCTGGCCATCGGTCCGGTCGCTCGACCCACGCTATTTGTGAACGATTTCGCTAAATATTCAAACGTATTTGATAGTCTTAAATATAAATTTGTGTAGTTTAAATGGGACATTCCAGATGTCATAGACCTCTAGACTTGTGGTGTGAAGTCAATGCGAGTAGAACAGCCAAAATTAAGCTTATACTTCGCACGTCAAAAGACGTCATGTTTTCTGATAAGAGTTACGCGGAATTCCTTTATTACAGAAGTGTCTCATCTCCATGAATCGGTACTGGGAAACTCTAAATAAAATTATAAAGTATCACTGCGAGTTTTATTTTATATTGAAGAAGCCCTTTGAGGTAAAATATAATGAAAGAACCTTTTAATGTACCGGCGTATAACAAAGAGTGCTTCTGATTTTTATTACTTTTTCAGAGGTCTTATGCGATATACATGTAATAATAAGCATAATAAATTCAATTTAAGTATATACACTTTATACACAAAAGTAACGTCTTGACTGATTCATTTTTGAACTGTCTTCGCCAGTCCAAACCCTAAGTATAGAAATTTAAAGAGGATATTCATTTTGTATTTTACGCATCACTTAAGACAATATTTTCTGAAATTCAACACGTAAGAGGAAAAAAAAAATAATTGTGCAGGAAATAATATTCATATATACGGTCAAATTTAGTTGAATTTTAATGTTACTAATAATCTTTGACACAATCAATAAAATATGTTTTGGGTATTTTTCTAAATTCAACCAGTGAGAAAAGAAAGGATGTGGTAAAATTTATTTGCGCTAGAATATTTTCTAGTCATATTCAACTAAAACTTGCTTTTAATCCTCATTGACATAAGAAGTGTAAAACACATTTTGACTTTCAACTTTCAGGATGAAATTGCTTGCAAAAGTTTTTTTTTACTCGAATTTAAACCTAATTCCTTATAAAGGGTTGTCACAATGACTGTTTAGTCATTGTTAGAGTTCCGAGCGAAAATAGTAAAAACGGAGCCTTAATGGTTTGTCATGTCCGTCCGTCCACTCGTCCATCCACTCGTCCGTCCGTCCGTCCGTCCCAAAACGTATTTTTTTCATCTGTAGTGCATTTCTTTGTAAAAATGACTTCGGAATCCAATAAGGCGCATAGTCCGATATGCTTTTGGTCAGTTTTTTATTATTAGTCTTTGGAAAATAGTAGAAAAATTTTGGAACATATTTTTTCTTCACGTATAATTTCGCATAGGAAAATAAAAATTTAGAAATGAGAGATCTCATATTATTTTTAGCCTCGACAGTTTCAACATTATAAATCGAAAAATTTAGTTGGTCGCACCGGCTCGTGGTCGCTCGCGGCGGGCCCGCCGCGGCCGTGAGCTGCGACAGCGCCCTGGCGGCGGGCCCGCCCGGACCGAGCTCGCCGTTGTAATGACTTTTAAGGGCTCCGCGCTGCGACCTCGTACCTTCAGGGTATCGACACGGGAGTCAGTCTTCCACGTCTGTGCGATGCAGTAGTGACGGATTAAAAGAAGGCAAGTTCACGATTGCACTGAGTTTACATCGAATAAGTATCATATTATTTTTTATAAACTAGAATTTTTTTAAATAATATTAGCACCAGTATATGTTTTAATTGTAATAAATTTCACAACGGTGCTATGTGAGCAGGTATTTGGTGGTCGTTATTGTCATTCAAATATTTTAAATATATAAACAATTTCTAAACAGAATACATTTAAAATATGTACTTTTAATCATTTCTCTCTCGCTCTTTAATCGTGGTTGTTTTTCGGACTTGTTAGAAATGTGCATAACAAAATAGAGGGAAAAACACAAAATTACTCGATGAAGTTAACTTTGAAAAGTAGCAAACTGCATTTATGTTCGAGAGAAAAAATCATTTAAGAATCTTTATTGGAGTTTTAAAGATGTGAACAACGAAGTCTCACATAATGGCGTGCGAAAAGAAATTTTTAATTCTATTCTAATTTTGCGATTTTGTCGATCTGAATTAAACGTGTTTTATACCTAATCGCACTTTCCAGCTATATGCAGAAATTTCGACTATTTGTAAAGGCAGTGGTAGGCAACTCTCTATTTTTGCTACACGTATTTTTTTTGTCCTACTTCGCTCAACGCTCCATTCCTCGAAAGTTCGTTATGTAACAAGGACGTTACGAAATAATGGCATCACCGCGAGGTGGCGCCATATGACATACAAAACCTAATTTTGGAAGAGAAACATACCAATGAAAATTTGATAGTATATAATTTTGTTACACTTTAAGCAACTTTCATTGTTTTTTTATTTTTGACTTCTTTTTATCATTTATTTTGATTATAGCCTTCATCAAGATATAGCGCTCTCATATTTTATAAAAATAATCCTCTTGCTTGCTTGTAAAAGGTCGAAGTAGTAAATTACGTGTTTGTAGTAAATATATTATGATAGAGAATATTAATAATTTATATTTTTAATGAATTTGCCATAACATAACAAGTATATCATTCTTGTTTGTGTTGTGCTTTATCTACTAAACTAAATACTCTGTAATAAATATTTCTCGCTTTTGATTTGAAAAAGAATAAAAAAATGAATAACCTCACACATATTTAGGATATACTCGTATACTTAGTAAAATACTGATGTGAGAGAACGTGTGATTTGAAAGATATGAAGAGATCAGAGAAAGAAAAGCTATGGTCAGGTATTCGGATATTTGGAAAGGTTGAACGAAAGCGGACTAACGAAGGCCACGTCTATAGGCTATGTCTGCGATGGATGGGACGGCAGGAGGCGCCTTAGAAAACCTCAACCAGAAATCGTTGGCATATTAAAGGAAATAAGAAAAGAGAGGCAGATCACTTAATTCGCCGCCGGAACAAAAGAGGGAGCAAAAATAACAATCATGTGTGATAAAACTAAAGCTAGAATATTTTAATTTAATATTTAATAATACGGAATTGACTACGGTGCTGATTTTTAGTCGGAGCGAGAGGACAAAATTATAAGCACCTGAAATCAGCGAGTGTGCGCGAAACTGCTGATAAATGTCAATGAATTAAGGTAGGTATGTAAAGATTACAACGCGTGGGAGTCTGTACCGTCTACTTACCCCTAGGAAATAGGTGTGTACAAATAAATAAGTTATAAAGGTGTAGATCCTTAAATTACCTAAATTCGAAGTTTCAAAAATAATTTGAAAGTTCCTAGCCTAATGGGCACGGCTGGCTCGTATCGAGAGAGCTCAGTTGTAGGGTAAAGCGCTCACATTTAAGAATGGGAGTTAAAAAACAAAACCTCGTCATAAAATATTTTTATGCGTGGATAGAGACGCAGGAATAAAATAATTTTGCCGGAAGTGGGTACAGTTTACGCAGTATGATTAATATAGATTTAAAAAATTTCAAAAGAAAAGATTAATGACTGAAATGAGTGCTTTTTCCCAAAAACTTAAAAACAACCGAACAACATTTACGCACTCAGCGGCGTTGAGTAGCTTACCGTAATCCTTGGATTTTATAAACATTAAAAATTGAAATGTGCAAGAATTTTTATGAAAACTCTGCTTACACCTAACTAGATCGACTTTTTTGAATAGAACTCTATTTTAAGGAAAAGTATTTTGTTCTTAATAACGATTAATGTGGCAAGTAAACTAACACATCAGTCACGACGTAGCGTACACACTAGTCCTGTCACATAAAAATGACAATTTCTGCTCGCCCATCGCGAGATTCATCTCGAGAGGTCCCCGCGATGCGAGCGCCCCGTTGTGAGTTTTATCTCATAAATAAAACAAATTGTCCATCGCTACTACGACGCATTCAAGTCGAGCTGCATACAAAAAACTGGATGCCTTTATGAAACATCGTGGGAGCACGCACTAAAATGTCTATACGTCTATATGGATACGTCAAATAACGTGTCGCTATAAAACACGATAGCTCTAAAAGTTTGTTTATTTTTTCTGATGAGCGATGTTTTGACGAAATGAAAATTTTATGTCAACATAAATTTAGATTACATCGGCAACAAACAATAATGTAAAATGCTTAAATTAAATAAAAAAATTTGGTTGCCTGTAAAGTCGGTATACGGGCGAAAGTTTTACGTGACAACGACTTTGAATGGTAAAATCATTTTAATGTGAATATTCATTCGTATAGTAGGAAGAAGGATGAAATAATAGTAACAATTTAAAACATTTATTTATACAAAGAATTATATTTAAAACATTAATTTATACAAAGAATCTCGCACTGAATTTCATATTAACAAAATTTTATTTTTACCTTTACACATACATACGTATTTATATACAAATATACATACAACAACTTGCAATACATTTGCAAGCTATGCACTAATTTCTATGAGCGCGGCAGACCGATCATAGTTGAGTGGGAGAGAGACGCAAGGCATCGGCGGGCTTCTCTCGTTCGGTGACTCATCGTTACGTTAACGAGCGTTACACTTTTTCAAAGTGACTCCCAGCCGCAACCTAATTTAAGACGTTGTCACGTCAAAAATACAACAAAGAAAATCATTTTCATACATTTTCTTACGAGCTGCAGGTACGGATCGAAGATCATATAAACGTGTCTTCCAAGCGTCCATGCGAGGTGTGGTCACCAGTGGCTAAGAGCGTCGGCCTCGGACTACAAGGTGTCGGCTTCGATCCCGGCCGCGGGCCACTCGGCCGATGACTTTTCTACTTAAACCAAGCGCCGCGCTTCATGGATCGGTAGGAATGCAATATACGCGAGCGCCTGTACGGCTACCCCAACTAGCAAACGCAGGCGTTTCATAGTACTACCAATTAGTGCACTTCATGCTGCGGTACCGCAGCTGCGAGTCTCATAGAAAATTTATAAAGGCCTTACACCTACTCTCATTGATAACTGCCATGATCAATTACGTGTCTACGACAGACATATTTTTCTTTAATTTGATAATATTCGCTTATCAGGACGAAATTAGCGAAACAATATGTCAACAACAAAACAAAACAAACCAACCAACATAACAATCATGACATTACTTATGGCGACTGCCGAGTCATCTGATATTTTCCCTTCCAATTCGATTTTCATTCGCTGCAGACGAACGTAAAATATGGACAAAACTTTGTAACATAATTCAAAGAAACCTTAAAAACTTTTGCTTTAGAGAACAGTCAATGCTGAACGATAAAACTACTTGCCAATTAGATTTCGTACGGGCTGCTCAATAAGTAAAGAGACAAATTTTAATTTAAAAATATTTTATAGTTAAAAGAAGTTGTAGTAATTTGGTACAAATTTAAATATATATTTATGTTAAGTAATTTATTTTATTTTTTCTGTAGGAACTCCCCTGTAGTCCATTCGCCAGAGATTTGTGATAAAACGTTTCATAATGGCAATTCTAGATTCTTGAGTTACTTTTTTATTAATTACGCTCCCATGATTTCTAAAAGACTAGATCTTTTTTGACTTATCCGACGTCTTCTTATATTTTTTTTAGAAAATGTCTAAAACCTAATAATAAAACGAGCCAAGGTCGTACAGGAGCATTTTGATTTTTTCGGATTAAATTCACTTTGTTGTGATAGTAAATAATCTGTGATAGGTGTAAAACGACAGGTTTTCAAATTTGGCCAAAATATAACACTATCTGTGCTGTTATATTTATTAATGAAATGAATTTTTTTATTCTTAATGCACTGATATAGATATTTTCAGAGTGGATTGAACCTTCAGACACACCTGAAACATTTCCATTTGCATCCATAGCCTGCCAAATCATATATTTTTCAAAAAAATACTTTGGGAATGATTCTCTCTTCATAATTAGCATTTATACGATTACATACACAAAGACTTTTCATAAAGTTTTCCACATTCCTTCTTTGCTCTCGCTTTTTGATCTCGGTAATACTTTGGTGCTAATAATTTTGGATGTGGTTTCCTATCTAGGATCTCTAAGTTTATTCTGGATGCAACATATTTCTGGGCAGAAAAGCATACTTCGGACCGACGTAAATGGATTATGTTTGAAGAGACGCTCTGTTTGTTTAATATTGTTTAGAGTAGCCTTATAAACTGGTCCATCAGAAATGTGTTTGAATTTTGTATCTATTTTAATCTCATATCTTTCAATTATCTGATAAACAATCTTTTGTAAATAATGTATTAATAAACCAACAGTGGTCGAATTAGTACCGTATAATTTAAAAAAGAACAGAATTACACGGTTTGCTAATAATTCCTATTCTCGTCTCTTTATTTTAGAAATTGAAAAGGAATAAGAAAACCAAATATTGTAAGACTATTTAACGTTTATCGTCAGTGTATTTTTTTTAATAATAAAATATAGTTCTACATCGCCGATTCATAATATTTGCCACTGCTTATTGCACATTCTTTAGACCTATTTCAATTAATTGCATAGTCGATGGAATAAAAGTTTACAATAAATCTCAGGAATATAGAGAATTTGTCATCAAAATGAGGCTTTTCAGAATTACAATTGCGCCGTGCCCTCCTGCAGCGCCGAGCAGTCTGCGTGCGCGATACTCGTTTCGTGAAATGTGATCGTTGTCAGGCCGTATAATTCTGCCAATTTGAGAGGGCGGTCGGATGTAAACGGCCAGAAACCTCGCGACGGTAATTTTATTTCTTCGAATTGGGTTCGTTCGAACGGAAGCATTAGCATAACCCGCAGCCCGGCCGCGCCTCTAGCTGGCGCACGACACCTGACACCGCCCGGAGAGCGGTCGTTTGATACTCGCTAGATTCGGTTATACCGCTGCTTTAGCGATCTCGTGCTCAGGTAGCTATCGGGATGAGTTTTACCTTGTTATCGCGCAGATGGCCAAAATCAAGTTTTCTGTCGTAAGCGTATTTTACATATAAAATTTTGAATCAATAAATGGTCCGATCCCCAGTAAACCATTAAAAAAATATTACTAAAATAAATCATGGAGCGAAAAGTATAGGCGCTACCGCTTGTCTTCGGGAATGAAATGCTTTAAGTTCAAAGTCGAAAAGAAGAGTTAATGATTGTTAAAGCAAATGCGGCCGATAATCACTGCGAAATTAAGGGAAGAAATCATTCAACTTGAGAATAAGTCATTAATGGATGTCAGCAATGTCGCATTGATTGAAATGGTCAAATGAACTCGCCCGCTTCCATGTTAATCAGAATGGGGAAAGCGAGCTACGAGCAATTAAAATACTCAGAGGCGAAGTTTTATACATTTTCGTGTATTGAATAAGTAAATTAATTCTGATTTCGTGGAAGAATAAATACAAGAATTCATTGTTAGCAATGGGCGTTGTTGTATTGTGAATTGTAAACATACTAGCAAAAAAAATATCTAAATTTAATAAAACCTAGGTTGAAAAATGAAAATTAAATCAAACAAATAAGTGGAAAGCTGTAATAAACTAAAGGTGAGTCTTGATCTGTAAAACCTATAATAACGTTAACACTGCAAATAGAAATTAGTAAAAAATGTACGTTTTTTTTTATGAATAGTAATGGTGAATAACAAAAAAACAAAAATTGGTTGCCTGTAAAGTCGGTATACGGGCGAAAGTTTTACGTGACAACAACTTTGAGTGGTAAAATCATTTTAATGTGAATATTCATTCGTATAGTAGGAAGAAGGATGAAATAATAGTAACAATTTAAAACATTTATTTATACAAAGAATTATATTTAAAACATTAATTTATACAAAGAATCTCGCACTGAATTTCATATTAACAAAATTTTATTTTTACCTTTACACATACATACGTATTTATATACAAATATACATACAATAACTTGCAATACATTTGCGTACAATGAAACAGCGTTTACTACAACTTAACTTGTTCCTATCTGAGTGGAAGGGACGCGTGCCTTTCACTTTTTATGTCTGTCTCTCTCGCTCTTAGGCGGGCTAACCATGCCCCAGTGGAAGGGACGCGTGCCTCTCACTCGCTCTCATTGTGAGCGCATAACGTGAGCGGAGCGTAACGCAGTTTCTTGAAGTGTCACCCGGCAAACCAATTTATAAGACGTTGTCACGTCAAAAAAAAAATCATTAAGGACAGATTTGTGCTATCGATCCATCGCCTGTTGCTAAAATATAGTTGTGTGGCTGATTTCGTGAATTCCACTTTCAATTTTAATTACATGTTTAAAATGAAACTAAAAATTTAAAAAATGCTAATAAATTTACAGAGTGTACAACAATTTAATTTAGAATAACTACATCCCATTATGCTACAATTTCAACGTGCTTTAAATAGCGCCCTTCCTTCATATTTTACTTGCCGCTGTTGTCGTGCACACAGCAGCTAAGAAACGCCTGTCTAAGTTATCAAACAGGCTGAATACCTTACCTGTTCATAATGATTGTACTGTATGAAACTTTTCTAAAAGAGTCACATCTTTTTAATAAGTAAACAACCAGCCAATCGTTTGCATTATTAATCAGTTTAGAACACAGGATTTGTTCTATAGTTTTGAAAATCTTAAATAGCCAGGGGTTCAACTTGTCCGATGGTGTCCGTACCACGACTTCTACGTACAGGAGAAGTTAATTATATTTTAATTCAATTCCTTTTTTCTGTAAATGAATACAAGTCTGACATCATTTTGTACGAAACGTAGACCAATAGTTGATATTTGTGTGCTGTGTATTTATTCATAAAGATATCTTCAAACGCAGCACACTTGTGACTATCTTCCACTTAATCTGCTCCAGCGAGTATAAACTTATTAAGCTTACTTGGTGTATTTTAACTTGTGCTGTTGGAGACAGGAAATTAATAGCTAAGGACCAGCAATTCTTAAGATATACTTTTTTTTATTTAATACCAGGAAAAATTGCCAAAATTGCATTTGGTCGTCGAACTCGTTTTTACTTGATGTTTTACTAGATGAGATAAAGCAAAATGAATGTATTTCGTTAATATAATCTAATGCCGTGAGTGTTTTAATTTAAATTCATTTTCTGTATTTCAATGCTCATAATTCACTCCATCATTTTAATTTATAAAAGGTCATCGGCGAACGCCCTCTTACGTTAATATACGATATCACTTTAAAAATAAATCGAATATTCAAAGTACTTGGATATGCGAAGATACGTGACATCCCACCGGCGAATACATCCACGTCGCGGGTTCGAGCTTCAAAGACTTGTACGGGTGCTATGCTTTTAATAACATACATATAGAACCCACGAAAAATCGCTAGCTGTTAAATATCATATTAAAACTTGAATGGTGCAGAAGGGTATATAGGAACCTACTAAAGACACGTGAGGGTCACGACGCGAATAGAGCTACCGTGGGTATCGGCTGATACACATTTCGGTTAAAAAACTCACGCCCGACAGCGGTCCCGCGTTGGTCTCTCGCGGGGTGCGGAAGCGCGTGGGCGGGCGGCTCGCGCTCATCGATGTGCTCGCGCACGTAGCGCCAAAAAGTGAAAGTGAATCCGATGGGCATGCGCAAGTTATTCAATCTTCAAATGAACGGAAAAACAATGAAGCCGGCCGCGCCCGCCGCCGGAATAACAACGACGCGCCGGAGCGACGACCCGCGGCGCCGGCCGCGTCTGGACACGCGCCACGCGAGATGCAACTCCCCGCCTCCACGCCGTATTTCACTGCGGTCAAATCACTAGATATCCCGACGATTGTCGCGCGTTATTGTTATTTTTATTATTGTTGTTATTACTGTTTTAATTATATATATATATAAAACTAACGAGGAGTCTTTGAGACTCCTGGTCGGAAGGAAGTTCTTTTCGCTATAAGTAAATATGTTTTATGAATTGAATAGTAACAATGAAATTAATTAAAATGTTTGATAGTAATTAAATAAATAAAAAAAGAACCCAAATAGTAGGACAGATTTGAACCCGGGCAACCCGACGCGCACAACGAATGCTAAACAGATGAGCTAAATTGTACAGTAAAACGCACGAAACTTTGCCCGCTCTGAATTGACTGCGAATAATATACTGCACAGGCATTACGCTCCCCAATCCTCCCTTTTTCTCCACCTTGTTCCTATTTTACGCCATTGCGACGCTTTCATGACGAACTTCACAACAGCAAAATTTCGTGCTTTGTACCGTACAATTGATTGCCGGGCGAAAACAGTTGTGCTGTACTTCAACTATTCTATACCATATTAACGCTTATTTAACGTTTTTTTATCCGATTTAAAAAAAGAAGAGGTTCTCAATTCGACTGTA
The DNA here is from genome assembly GCA_005406025.1 of Eumeta japonica. Lineage (NCBI taxonomy): Eukaryota > Metazoa > Arthropoda > Insecta > Lepidoptera > Psychidae > Eumeta > Eumeta japonica. The sequence goes on from BGZK01000838.1 coordinate 72,382, forward strand.
TTTTTTTTTATTGTTTCCCTCAGAACTTTCGGCTGGGTAACCAATTTTGATGATTCTTTTCTATTTGAAAACTGATGCCTACCCACTTCATATTTAACTCAACACTTATTCTGACCACCAGCCGGTCCTGCTGAGAACGGGACCTCCTGACGGCGGGAGTCCTAATCGTTTCCTAAAAATCACTGATTGGAAAAGAATGTCGACCGTGCTTGAGAAAATCGACACTCCATCCCTTAATAGCATTCCCGACTACATTAGTACAACTGACGATATAGACTCTGCCATAGGTACTCTTACCAACCACGTTAGGACAGTTGTCGAGAAAAGCAGACGGGAGGTTCCGGCGTCCTTGGATCGCAGGAGGCTTCCGTCCGACGTTCTCGAATTGATGAGAGCAAAAAACGCAGCTCTGCGCCGCGCGAGCGAATACCCTAATGCACAACACAGATTCAGAGCGCGAGCACTCCAATGCCGAGTGAGAGCTCGCGTTGAAGAAGTCCGAAATGAGAACTGGAGCGATCTTATGGAGGAAATTACACCATTACACAAAGCGTTTTGGAAGGTCACCAAAGCACTCAAAACAGAGGGTATATCCCGTCACCTTCTCTCAAAAAACCGGATAATTCTGTTTTCCCAGACGACGCGGAGATAGTGGAGTGTTTAGCGGATAGAATCGAATCTCAATGCTCTCACGCTTCCCTCCAACGACATTGCTCATATTCAACATATCGAAAATAAGGTCCAGAAAAAGGTTTCTCTCAAATTCAAAGACGATCTGCTTCCTGTTTTGCTCAGCGAAGTCCAAACACTGATGAAATCCCTCAAAACTAAAAAGGCAGCGGGCCTTGATGGTGTTGGTAATAAAGCAATCAAATGCTTTTCTTTGCTTCTATTGGGCTTACTGGTCACGATATTTAACGCGTGCCTAAGAAATTACTATTTTCTTCCCGCCTGAAAAGGGGCGGAGGTAATAGGCATCCATAAATGAGGAAAACATCGCGACCTTCACTGCCAGTTACAGACCAATCAGCCTCTTGAGCGGTCTGGGTAAACTTTTCAAGAGAATTCTCAAAACTCGCTTCAACGATCACCTCTTCGGGAAGGGCTTTACCATTGATGAACAGTTCGGTTTTTCGCCCAGTGCATTCATGTCCCCAACAAGTCCTCCGTCTAGTAGAGCACAGTTCACAGGGCTTTATATCAAAACAAAAAACCGTAGCTGTCTTCTTTGAAGTAACTAAAACCTTCGATAGGGTATGGCACCCGGCCTAATATATAAGCTTCACGCTCTCAAAGTACCAGATCGTCTTATTCATATCATTCATAGTTATATCAACAATAGGCATTTTACTTTTAGATACGAACGCACTCACTCGACTAGACGACGTATCAGAGCAGTAGTTCCTTAAGGCTCCTCCCTCTCTCCCCCTACTGTACTCCGCGTACACTAGCGACATTCCGCGTCCATCATCAGTCGTCCATCTCGCGTTATTCGCGGACGATACCGCGCTTTACTTTCCTGCTACACTCAGAAAATCTACTCTCCTCCGCCTCCAGAGAGCCATCGATGAGCTGAGTCGATGGTTCTGCACCTGGAGGATCAAGGTTAATCCAGAAAGTCAGCTGTTATACAATTTAAGTATAGTAAGCATAGGAGTCGACAAATTGTCGACTTAGACGCTCTCCATCTCAGAATGTCGAACTCGAACATTACATAGCAGTTCGATTACAAATACCTAGGAGTCACGCTCGATAAAAATCTTCATTTTAAAAATGACATCGAGCGCGTTAGAAAAACTGCAATTTTCTACCGAGCGCGGCTTGAGGCCATGCTTGGTAGAAAAAGCAAACTATCTCGGCGCACTATTTACAAAATGTGCATAAGGACGGTGTTGACATACGCGTCCCCGGTTTTCGCTCACATCGTCACGAAAGCACTGGATAGACTCCAAGTTATTCAGAATAAATTCTGTAGGGACGCTACGGATGCACACTGGTGCGTTACGGACGCACCAGTGTGCATCCGTATACGGACGGGATCTCATACCAATGCGCTCTTTCGTTCAGCAGTTGATTACGAACCACCTTACCGTCATCTTTTTATCAGTAGGTCACGGAATGTACTTACTGATGCACCTGACGCTCTTACAGCGGCAGTAGATAGCCTCATGGAAGTCAACGACACACATAACTGACTAAGCGTAAGTATACCTCTACTAGTTAGGTCTTGGATCATAGCTCCTCTTCTCCACCCACGGACCGACCCGTGTCGGTATCCAGTGACTCTTATGCCGAGACGATATCTTAAGGAATCGGCCATAGGGCATGTCACACGCCGTCGACACCCCCGCATATCGTCCGGCCGCGTTTGGTGAAGCTAATATAGAAGTCCAACTATATAGCATTGCCGACCAAATTATTCCAACTTCAGCGGGAAGTTTTTAATGGGTTTCGGCCCCATATTTCTCGTGTGCACGGACGCGCGGGTGTATGTTATGCATTTTTTACCACCTCCTCGCCGCAAGAGGGAAGAAAAATAAAAAAAAAATCAATACATACCTATGAATAACAAACAATGATCATAATAGTTTTAGAGTTCCTTAAGTAAAATGAAATGAAAAATATCAGACTACTTAAAAATCAACCAAATTATTACGATAATATAATGTAGTTACAATTATTGTTATTTTTAACAGCCAAGGACACTCTACAATATACCTAGCAATAAACAATGATTCCAAAAATAACAATAATTATAACTACATTCGATTATCGTAATGATTTGATTGACTTTCAAGTAGTCTAATATTTTTTATTTTATTTTACGTAGAACTCTAAAAAATATTTTAATCATTGTTATTTACAGGTACATGTTGAGTAAATTTTAAGTGTGTAGGTACCTACCTATCTTCTTGCTGGTAAACACATAGATCGTACCTACATATTGATGAATAGAAAAAGTAACATGATTATTAAGTTGTAGAAGAATACGCAATTATTTTTTTACTTTTTAGTGCATATTAATTTGTTTTGGAATAGTTTTTGTTTTGAAGTAGGTTTTTTGTTTGTTAAAATTTTTGTTTTGCCTATTTCCTCGCGGCGTGTCGTACGATAAAGAACTTCCTTCCAATAATAAAATCACAAACGAGCCGTGTCTTGAACATGTTTACAAAATAGAAATTTATGCACATCATACGTAACCGAGGCAAAAAAAAATAAAATGAATAAGTGGGACTAAAATTAAAATTCATAGCGTAACTGGAATCGGAACGAAAAGCGGTACCGAAATAAAATTTTAGAGTGGAGCCGGGATCGGGTGCGGGGCCAGAATCAGAATGTACTTAAACCAAAACCTGGTTAGAACAAAAGCGAGACTGTGGACGAAATCAAAAGTGAGACAATTGGCATCGAGAGCAGGTATCGGATGAGAATCAAGCACGCGATAACGTTCGGAAACGTAATTGAGAGCGTAATAAATCTATACACAAAATCAAGGAATTCGTTGTATGTCCACGCGAATGTAGTGAGGGGCGGAGGCTAATTATGCATAAATATAATGCGGTGAGGAGTTTTCATTCCTTTTCACCACTCTCCGTGAGACGTGCGCGAGTTCAAGTCGTTCTTAATAGATATGACAGAACAGTTTTAATATATAATACTTTTGTGCTATATTACTATATTCAAAGGGTGGTTGTATTGCTTAAGGAAATACCGAGTTACTCGAATGTACTTGAATGACAAATAGCTCTTCTGTTTATTTCTTTTTTTGGGAAACCTAATGGACTGCAGTTGACCTCGATTTTCAGCACAAGTACGTTTACTTCTTTTCGAAATGCAAGCTTTATAAAAATGAAACATTGTTCGTCAGCCTGTATTTCTTTTACGCAAAATCTACTACAAATCGATGTATATTTTATATGTATCCTATAATTAAAATGGTTCTTTTTGTCACGCAATCACAAAAATCACTTTCAACGTTTCAACACGAGACTTCAACGCGATCAATCGACGCGTATTCGTCTGTAAATGGTTTTACGCTGCTTATTTTTTTAAATCTATGCACCCTACATTTTTTTTACTTTTACAAATTAACCATTATTATTTACTTTTATAAATGTATAAACCATACACCAATCACCAATAGGAGGTAGTGGAATTGTATAATATGTAAAAATTTATATTAGAGACTTGACATTTTTGAATGCATTAGGCAGTACTTAGAAATGATTTATTTTTAGAAATTCCATCCCTTACAAGGAAAAACAGGTGAAATATTGTAGTATGGAAAATTAAAGCCGTTGAAGTTACAAATGTCAAACTTGACATTTTCGTTGTTTATAGAAAAAATACATTTCTTTTTTTTAATTACTTTAAAGAAGTTGAATATAGGATGAAGTTTGTATGAAAAATCAAAAAAAAAAGGTTTAAGTAAGAAACTACGATATATTTTATTTATAGTAATATAAAATAATGACATGCATTATTTTAAAAATAACCCTAAAAAGGGTAAAGTAAATATTGAAATTTTTCACATAGAAAAGAAACGAAATCACTGTAGCCATTGACAACAAAACTTATATTTTAGCTGCTCGTCACAAATGAAAAATAACAAGTAACATTTTTGGATAAGTAGCTCTAAAAGTGTGAAATAAGAGATGAAAAGTTTTATGAAAAATCGATGGTGTAGAATGGGAATTTTGTCCGTTTCTTTTTGCCTACTTCAGCTATTTATTCAATTACTATAAAACTAGCTATAGCTTGTACGCGCAAATCTTTCAAATAAAAAAATGGCTTTATTTTCATATTTCTGCCTCTATGGATTCTAAAAATTATTTCACTCGAAAGCTGTGAACTTTCACGGACACATAGAAAGCTACGCTATTCCTGAGTAATATAACCTAGTAGTACTTCCAAATTTTATTTTGATATTACTACCATTTCTTAAAATCATGTATTTCTCATCCAGGCAGTAGAATCAGCGAATAAAAGTCAGTGTCACACGCTGAGAAAAGTATAGACGTTCGCAATGCTTCCATCATTAAATAGTGCACGTTTTATGACGCACTTAACTATATGACCCCCGACTTGCGGCAGTGATGTCCGCAATAACAATAAACTTCCATTTTAGTGAAAAGAATATTTAACACCTGAGCATTTGTATTTTTACTCGAACCCCCTTTTCATTTACATTTCATTTATTTCTTATTGTGACGGACCGGGTGCATGAGTATGGAGAGCTTAACGGCCCGTTTTTTGGTTTTGCTGATCCACTGAATATTAGCAGGAGCAGCGCCTGACCAACTCAGGTCGTCGAAATAATACCGCTGAACACGAGGTGTCTATACAGGTGCAGAGTTTTACTTCCGATATGCCAACACGTATGCTATGTACTATAGTAGACTGAAGACTAAGAGCAATACTGGAATAGTCAGACTTAATGCAGCATGCAGCTGCATTCTTATACCATTTTCTGCACTTTCCGGATTCATTATTTAAAGAGCGACCAATTAGACGGGTCGATTTTAGACCGATAGAATTGCAGCACCAGGATCTCAAATTCTGTCCTCGATCGAGAGCCGAACCGTCGAGACAGCTATACTATTTTTTGACATCGATTCCGGGCCGTATCGTGAAGAGCGCCGCTATCTGGCGCCCCTGAGCGACTACCGCCAGCGGCCGGCGGCCTTACCGTCATGAGAGCCGCCGATGTAAATGTCACGTGGTTAGTCCTCTGAAGGATTACCGTGGTACTATACTGCATACATGTTTGATGCATTTCGGAAATAAACTCATATCTTTATTTACAAAATAAACCTATAAGTACAAAAACAATGCTATTATGTACATTTCACAATAAAATTGTATCGAAAAAGCGACGTTTTCTATTTATTACTTACTAGTTCGAAAGTCGTCTATACAAATTATGGGACTAAAAATAAGATAGTCAATATGTTTACGCCGTGTGTACGTCGGGGTGCGCAGGAACGTTTTCGTCGCAAAAACTTATGATTCTTTCCAAATACCTTTATAGACGACATCTGAAACTTAATACTTTCGCGATTTGCGAATGCTAAGAGAATAGTAAGCACTTGCAGTATATGTTCATTATGAGAATTTTGGAGCCCAAGACAAAAAAGAACCATTATAGCTTCATCACGTCCATGGCTATCAGTACATCACAGTCTTATAACGCATTTTTTTATTAATTCTTATTATACAGGCGGTTATCTTATGTGAACTACCATACACTTTTCTACAGTTATTACGAAGAAGAAATTAACAATAACTTTCCTTACATAAAATTGAGACATGAGAAGAGTTGTGTAGGGCGTCGTTGGATATGAAATTAAAAACAAAATAAAGGTCCCTTAGAAATTCAAAAAATAATTTTTATTTCAAGTGTACAATTTTCCCTTTAATTCTCTAATTCTTAAACTATATACTTTAAAAATTTAAATACATCACAATAGTAGAAAGGTTTAAACAAAATCATAACTTCAAAATTATTTTTGGTACTAGATATGTGTTAAGAAGTTTTTACGGCTAATCCACAGTTTTTACTTTTCATAATATTAGTATTTTAGTACAACAAATATTTCCGACTAATATCATATGTATATTACGACTTTTACTAGTATGAGCTTAGATTAAACAATTCAAATTTATAAGTTACGAAGTAATATCCTTTTGATTTAAACGTAGCAGAATTTCAAATTCACTTTGATTTGTATTTTCCTTATACACATCATGTTATTGAAAAAAAATTAATATGTTTAAATAATAATTGATACCACTGCATGTATTCTGATAAGGCTTTGGAATGTCAGCATTTTTATTTTCTTTAAACTGAAAAATGATTTCCTAAGTTTGAAAAAAACACGTCTTTTTTTCTCAGCTTTAAGTTGAAAAGCAGAAATGTGCCAACGTCATCAGCGTAACCACTGTTTCTGCAGACTAAATCAGGGATGGGTATAATGTGCCGGTACCTGCTAATGGTAGTCGTCATTTTCATAAATAAAACTAGACAGTTGTGACAATTATATCCCAATATTGACACCACATCTCGAATCTAACGTCTAATATTCCAACGTCGATACCGTTGTCACGCTCGAGACGAAATTCGAGATATCGCAGCGCTAGCTGCGGGTATGTACGGAATGCCTCTTAAGTAAGCTCGGCCGCACTTGGACATATTGCGTATTCATTAGCTGTATTATGTCAACACGCCACCTTTTGATACTTCAATGATAATTTTGGCAGCATTGGTCCGATCTGAACAGTAAACTAAGTTGCGGTATATAGTTCGCGTTTTGTGTATGTCGTGTAATATTATTGTCCTGTCACATTTCATTTGGAACTCATAGAAGGAATCGTGTGTCATATTTAGTTTTGCAAATTCGACTATGACGTAATCAAATACAAAACATAAGTAATGCATTATGCCAATTTTATTACTGCATTTGTGTGTACTGTGTAATTTACTTACTTAAAAATTCTAGGGTTTTTTTTAGTAAATGCAATCATAATCTCGACTGTGACGTAATACTATTTACTACGAGCAATGTTATATGCTCGTAAATAAAATAATATTAACTACTTCCTGACCGTCTGCTTTGTTAAGGTGTTACAAAAATTAAACGAAATTAATGGGTACATTATCCTCATAAGCTGAAAGCAACGAAGTCGGTATACTGTCAAGGAATGATGTCGCAAAAATCCACCCTGTCACGTATTGGGTATTATTATCAAGTAAAATTTCAAAAGTCAACCACTTAAAAGGATATTTTTTCCGCGATCACGAGGAAAAATGCTAACAAAAGCCCGAGTAATACATGGTAATACTTTTGTAGGAAGTGTCCGGCCGGGACGGGCTGCGCCCGGCGCTTTGCATGAGTAATGAGCGGCCTCGGCAAATGAGCGGGAACGGCCTGGCGCCGCCCGCCCGTAATTAGCTGCTGAATATGTTACGCAGGTAATAGGCCACTTAAAACAAGTCCCTCGGCACTACCTGCGTCGTGGACTCGACTTTGGCAAATGTGCTTAGATAATAATTCACTAATTAGAATCGCACTCAAATCTCACTTTAAAAGAATTCGCTATCGTTAACTTTACATAAAAACATACATAAATTAAAAAATATTGTTTCTACAATTTTTAATTCAGTGACTTAAAATTCATTTCATATTTTGAAGGGGGCCAAAACACATCAACAAGTTTGTTTTGTTGTTGTTTGTTTAACCATCACACAACAATTTTTTAGGAAACCCCTAACATTTATATTTATTGTACAAAAAATAATCTTTTTTTAAATACACTCTGTATCTATATAAAAATTCAATTATCATTCTATACATATATACGTACAATTTTATAGCTCTAACTTAAATATATTTTAACAAAAAACCAACCAACACATTCAATTATTTTTTAAGTTTCTTTTTATTTAATACAACTAAATTTGAAAATAGCGAAATATCTTTATAACAATGTCAAACATACTGTAGACGTTACGATTTTTCTTAAATGACGCCATTTAAACGAGAAACTTAAGCAGCAATTGACGCAAGTGGCTACTTGCCATTATACTTATGTGAAATTTGTAAGGCTCGTCTTAAGCTCGCTGGAAACATCATGTTCAAAACTCTCATCGAAAAAGCTAAATACGTGTTCATGTTTCTTTTTAACACGCTTTTATAAGCTTGTGTTGTATCTAACTATGTATGCATGTATCTATGTATGTAACGGAATCTTTGAGCTTAATTTTCACCAATTTCAAGAAGTTTGATTAATTTAAAACTTTGCATACGTATCAAGGACCAATGACAATGCAATAATTTGATCACAATTTCCCATTATTAGGACCGCCAGGATTAATATAAGCTTGGGTTGTATGTAACGGAATCTTTGAACTTAATTTTCACCTATTTCAAGAAGTGTGATTAATTTGAAATTTTGCGTACGTTTCAAGGAGCAATAATAATATAATAATTTGATAAGTTTATCTCATTATCCTAGTCAGGATCGCCAGGATAGAATAATTTCGTCACAAATCGTCTGCGTGAGAGCAAGTGGCTTATTACTGTTACTAAATTCTATTACTGCTTTGTAACAGTAACAGTAATAAGCATTATTAAAAATTCAACTATTGTTGTATTGTTAAAAATTACAAATTTTTACGAATCAACCCAAGTAAAAAGTGAAAAATAAATATAGTTTAAAAAAAAACTAAAAAACACGCTTTTAAAGAACATTAAACTAAAAAAGTGAAAAATAATCCTTAATATGAACTCAAAGGAATAATGAACAATGACGAAATATCTAATATATTTCGTCATTGTTCATTATTGTCGAAAAAGCGTGGGTTGCTCTATATACGAAAAATGTGTGTGTTTTTTCGTTCACGATATCTCGCGAACGAATCAACCGATTTTGACCGATCTGACGGCGATTGACGTGATTTTTTTAATATTAAGAGCTGATTAGCTTTTGAAATGGATCAATAAAGCTGTTTAAAAGTTAATACAAAAAACCACATTAACAAAAATTTTTCATTTATTTTTTTAATTTCTTGTTATCCATTAATTCGAATCGGTTCAAATTTTCAGAAATTCTAAATTTAATAGAATTCTTTAGAATGCCAAAGTTTTATTTTAATCGGTCAAGCTTTTCAAAAGTTATAAGAGGTTTACATACATCCACACACGCGCGCGCGCGCACGCACACACGCACGCACGCACGCACACATACATACATACAGACACGGATACAGAAACCATCATAAAATCATCAAGGGAGCTTTCTAGGACCTCAAAATATCGAGATCTTATAAAAACTCGATTTTCAAAAAACGGGATAAAATCAGTAAATCGCCGATTTTCGAAAATTCTTTATTTTCTTAGCGGGAAGTTAAAAATGAATAGTACTTGCACATGAATTGTTGTATCTAATTCAATTTTTTTTTGGAAAATGATTTACATGCACACAATAAGTTACATACGAAAATCTGAAATTTTGCAATAGTAAGTACGAAATTCGACATCAAACTGTAACAATAGTATAATATTGCAGATCTGTCTCACTATAAAATACGCGTGTGCTTTGTATGCTCGTTTTCTTTTCCATTACTGATCTAAATATATAACATGTATCGTGAACACGCAGGTTTTCAGTTGTTATCTGCCGGGAAGCTCAGAAATTCGAACTCTCACTCGACGCCCCGGCACGTCCACCTCCGTATTGTTACTTTACGTCGCCCTAGGGAACGAAAACGAGCCGAGAAAATATCAAACATAAGACACGTCTCAGAAATTCATAAAACTCGAAACTTTTTATCTCGTTTGGCATACGCCGGCGAAAGTCGACCGGCGCTCGCTCGCATAACAATATAACAATTATCTGACTGCACGGACGTAGGGGGGCGACACGGCCGGGTCGACGACGGCGAGCCTGCCGTGTAAATAGGCCGGCACACTCGGAGACTTAACTAGCGGTCGTTTAATCCGATGACGCTGCGCTACGAAATTTAATTTGCGACTGCGAGCGCACGAGACGTCGCGGCGTTCGCACGGCGAGCTTTAACGGCGCGCGCCGCCGGCGACCGACGTACGACCCGCTACGTAGCTCAATACGAGACAACATATAAAACAATGAATTACTCAAAGAACCGAATTCACGGATGAAACTCAAACTATTAGGTTTTCATAGCATTTCAACGCGCAGACGAGCACACGAGCCGCTGAGGAGTGAGTGATCACCACCGCCATAGACCATTTAACTCGAGAAGGATCACTAGAATATTGCCTGCCCTTTGCAAAGATATAGGATATTTGACAGGGAGAGGAGTATATCATAGGAACTTTTAGGAAAGAATAGAATATCTGCTGAGGGAGAGTGAACCACCGGAACGCTTACTGACTAGACGAAACACAAGAGAGAAAGCTGTTACTTCACGTTCGTATTCTATGAGAGTATGGTTTTGCCGGTCCACTTCTTTACTCCAGCCAAGTTGGTCACTGCATTGCTCTACCACATAAACTAATGTTATTGCAGTACGAGGCTTCGGTGCCTTGATAGGATATGCATATACAAGGTATATATATCTCGTATATGCTTGTGTGACACATATGTTTTATTTCAGTGCCTATTATCACTATCAACTTGAAATTCGCCAGAATAATTATAAAATTCATTGGCTTTCGTGAATTGAAACAAGTGAGAATAGATGGTTTCTCATTTAAAGATCGAAACAAATTTACGCTCTTCAAAGGACATATTCTTCGACGACCTCTGAGAGGGCGCAGATAAAGCAAATAAATCGTAAAGACTGATTAAAAGGAGGGGCACTTCAATGACAGCCGCATTCGTACTCCGATCTATTTCTGACTCAGAGCTCATTATTTACTCGAGGGGTCTCAATTCTCTTAAGAAGATTAATTTTATTTATAGAAATTGTAATATGAAAATCGATAACATTATAACGGCCGCATTTTGGACTTCCTCCAAGTGTACGTCCGAGTAGCGCAGTAATGTCTTAAGCGCACTAGTCCTTTTCTGTCAATGTGACTTTTCTTTAATGTCCAATTTAGTAATTTCATCATCCTCTTCTTTTAAAAGATAATCTCCTTAAGAAAAAATATTTTTAACCTTTATAAATATGGCGATAATTCAAACATCCACGATCTGTCACTACTCTGGGTTCCGTTGTTCAAAAAGACATTCCAAAAAGGCGAACATGCATAAAATTTTCTTTATATGTTTTACATACATTCAAAACTTTTAGTTTATATCTTTAATTAAAACTCAGTTTAAAAAGAAAAAGATGTTTGAAATTTAAGATTGTTAAAGAAGAAATTGTTGGTGAGCGATAACTAAACAGGTTTTAAAATCGTAAAGTTTTCGTAAGAATTGGTGGTCCATTCGCTCGTACTTAGGCTTTGAACAAGCTGCATCCGAACTCAAGGCGAGACGCTCAATAATTGACTACTATCACATAGTGTTCATACGAGAAAACGAGAGCGGTTTAAACTATATGGAGAGAACTTAGTAATATAACTCATTTAAATACATCACCGTTATTGTTTACTATGTTTTATTATGGTAAGTATAAGAGCTTTTTAAAATAAACAAATATTACAAAAGTTATGGTAGGTTAAAGTTACAACTCAATTCCTACACTTCATATAAGTAGGCTATCAGAATAATTATCCTATTGTGTGGCGTGGAAATTCATAATCAGACGTTTGGTTGCAACATGAATTAACATGCAGCACGCAACCAACCCACCGCACCCTTTAATATGTTTTTCCACTAAGAATCCCTTTCCAATAAATTGAATATTGATCCGAGAAGATAAAGGAAGGAGGAGGCACATCCTCAGGAAAATGCATGTTGCAGGCAAGCCTTTGTCGGTGTAACCAGTAGCTCAATTAAACTTTAACTCTACAGTGGAATTGAATTTACTAGGCCTCAGTGCAACCAAGCAACACAACACATATTTTCTTCTGATCGTCATTTTTTTTCGTATTTCCGTTTGAATCTATCGCAAACAGAATTTTAATTAAAATATTTATTAAAATTAAACGTTATTTAATCTTAAAACAATTATGTATACAAAAACCAAATAAACAATAAGATTATTTATTTAAGAAAAAATAGTGTCAACTGCCACTACATGTCTGCTTTACACTATTACTGCCACACTTTACAACTTTTAAAGTAGTCATTTATAACATTTCTATCCGATTACGGGGAGTTTAATTATAATTAAAACTTTGTTCTACATTTAACAATAGGATACCACATCCTGTTTTGTCGACGTAATATCTATTTTATTTATTATATATTTTATGTTCCGAAAAACAAACAATATTTATAGGAAACGTCGAAGAAATAAAAAACATGGCCTTGAATAAACCAAACCACATACGAGACGGTCGGTTGTAGAGAAGAAAAACTCATTTTAGTAAAGTTACCACCGTACTAAATTCGAATCTTTAAGAGTCGAGCCAGAGAGATAAGGAATAAGCCGAGCGGGGGCCGAGCCGAGTAAAGTTGACACAGAGCTGAGGGCCGGCGGGGGCGGGCGGCTCGAGGCCCCCGACGGCGGTCGTCCGCGAGCGCGCGCGCGGGTGACCAAAAGCCACGACGCGACGAGTCGGTAAAGGAGCGACGATAATGTGCAACCCGAGGGAAGTTATTGCAATAATTTTTCTCTACACCGGTGCAATAAAAATCTAAAATCACGATCGCATCTAATAAAGTGTCACAACCCGTGTGGGATGCATCGAAACGTTAGTTATTTGTAAGAAACAACTGACAACTGTATTAATATCATTTAGAAAATGAAAATTTTATTGATGTATTTTTAGTAATAATTCGTATTGTAACAAAAAATTGTGATCAAATAAATTTACATAAGCGTACCGCAATTCTGGCCTGGGAGGGGGGGCTGCTACCCAACCTACTCCTCCTCTGAATACGCCTATGTAAATTTAGTTTTCTTTTTTATTGTAACGTATATAAATATTATGTGAATTTGATTTATGAATTCCATAGACTTGAAATTTCATCAAATGTATTAAAAAATATAAGGAAAGTCGTTAGCGATAATAATCGATTAGCCGTACTATCAGAGGTGATTTAAAAACTCCTCTGAACATATTTTTTACAGCAGATTATATTTTCAAATGGGAAATAAATATTTATATATCAAAAGATAACAACTTTGGTACCACAATGAGGTCTATGGAAAAAGAGTTAAATTAAATTTATCATGAAATTAGATATAACGGTTTGATCTGACTTCAGACGAAAGAGCTATAAATCTGGGACTGTAACACCACCGACTGGACGAAGCGAATGTTGTACTGACATAAAAACATTCTTAATGTAATGAGCCGAAAGATATGTATTACTTCAACATCTCCAGTTACTTTTAATAATATTCAAATAAGAATTGTGTTTTTCTAAAAAAAAGTCGAATATTTAATAATTCAGTGAAAATTTGACCACATTCGACACATAATTTCCATATTGACCCGTGTGATAACGCGCGCGTTCTCTGTCACCTAATAATACATTCTTTAAAATCATACATTGTCAGAAATTAAGAATATATATATTTTTCTTTACTCTTTCCAACTACGTCTACGAAAAGGGACGGTAATCTTAAAATTAAATCAAATAAATTAATAATTATTATTATAATTGAAAATTTTATGAAATTTTTATGATATACATAACTATATCCATTTGTATAATGTAATTTATGAGGGTCTGCCTATTATGTTATCCCTGATAATTGTTACGGTCAAAGGTCTCGTATTGATAGTACTTATTACAGCATCTGTAAACACTGCTAAATTACACATATTTGGACGCCCTCGCATAAAGTAACGTTGTGCAGGAGGAATACTCCGAACTAAAGTAACGTGATCCTGGTCATGAATTATGTACTCAGGGAGTTTACTCAAACCTGGTAAACCTGAGTATGGGTACGGGCCTACAATTATTGATATTTTGTTTAGCGCCCGATTTATGACCCGCTACAATGAAAGCCTGTTCCATTAGATTGGAAATGTATATTTTTTTAAGGATTGCTGTAAAAGTATGGTTAACGGTTCCGCGAGATATTGTTCATACGAGTTTACGGAAAAAAGCTATATGTTATCGGGATTTGCACCCTTATTGATATTAATTCTTTTAAGAGGTTTAGGAATCATTGAGAAGGAAATCTGTATGTTATTTATGAAGCTAGTACGATTACTACTGTTAGGGTCCGGAAATTCGTTCATAATAATAGCGCTACTTTTGTAAAGCTGTTGAAAATAATCCAAAAAGAGTTCGTAATATTATTTTGTACTAAATAGTCTTGATATTTAATTCGGACTGGTACAATATGTGCCCTCTGACGTCGTACACTGAATGCCACAAATATATTGAATCTCGTTTTATTGCGCTCTCACTGACTTCAGAGTGAGCTTTCCAGCTTTCTTTGAGTCCGCTCGCACTCCGCCCACCGCCATCTCAGAAGCACATAGATGTTGTTGTCTGAACAATAATTTTTTATTTGCGTTTCTCACGAAATCCATTATTATCGAAGTAGAAGTCTTTGACAGTATTTATCTCGTGTCACTGAAGATATATGACATACAAATATTCGTCATACAAATATGTTTCTCTGTAAAAAGAGTAGAGCGGGTTGCGAGTCGAGCGCGGAGTGCATCCGCCGGAGTAGGTCACAAGTCCACGGCGCGGCCCCGCGGCGACCCGGGCGCGGCCCGCCGAGATTCCTCAACGGCTGTCTAATCGTGTCGAGTGCTGATTAGTTCTGTAGTCTTGGCGACGCCGGCGGCGTCCGCGCCCGACCGCGCCCGATCGCGCCCGATCGCGCCCGCCGATCGACAGCTTCACGACCGTCGCGAAGAAAAGTTTACGGTCTAAGGGAGCCGGTTCAAATCAAATTCAAATTCAAAATATCTTTATTTCATAGTTTACAAAATAACACTTGAAATACGTCATAATTTTTTGCGAATTTACACTTTACCGCTCTTTCGGAAGACAGTTTTCCCTCAAGAAGAACGAGCAAGAAACTTAAGGGTAGCTCTTTTCTAATTTGCTCATACATAGCCAAAACAAATACGAAATCATTAAGAATGAAACAGCCCGGTAAGAAGTCGAGCCGTTTATGCCCATGGATATTTGTCTTCTAAGTATTTAGAAATTGTATAACATCCTTTTTTACTGAGTGTTTATTTAATAACACTTTTAAATTTATATAGGAGTAAATCTTGAATATCCACAGGGATCTTATTGAATAGGCGTACACAGAGCCCTCTAAATGGATTTGTGATTTTGCACAGTCGACTAATGTGTGAAATCAGTTTATTTTTATTTTTGGTATTTGGTAGTTTACGTCACCTATTTCTTTTAAACATTTCTATTTTTATTACATATAATAAACTTTCATAAAGGAATTGAGATGCCAGAGTTAAGATTCCACAGTTCCATCAGTTCGGCCGACCGATTTACCGGAATACTTTTGCATTTACAACTTTAACTAATGTTTAGTCGAAAACGTGTTTACGAGAAACTAAAATAATTGTATAATCTAAAATACTATTATTAATAGAAAAATAAATTTTAAAAATCTTTACAGATTATATCATTCCTTTCAAAACGACTACTCGAACTTAAGTTTAAGAAAATTAATAAGAAAAGAAGAATAAGATTTCGTTCCTTGGCGCTTCACGGCCGGGATCTTTTGGCCGAGCTCATTCAAATAAGACGTCCGCCCCGCGCACCGTCCCCCGCGGCCATTCGTATTCACAGCTGCGCCGACACATTTTTCAATTACTCTTTCCGGGTGAATCCTGCGCACTGGGTGACGGCCCTCGCCTCTTCCCGGCGCCTATTTGCTTTAGCTAAAATTTAGTCGCTGGAGAACGCCACTTCACGCGCGATTGAATTTACCGCTTCAGTTCCCTTGTAATGGATGTTTCTTCGAGTTTACATCTCGTCTTCTTCCGAAAAGCTATACATTGTGTATTTTGATGTGAAACGTTTATAGGCGCAGAATAAACAGTATTGTTGGCGTGGCGACGCTTGCCGAGACTTCGGGTCGCCACGCTATACTATGATATATATACAATCTATTTATAGTAGAGTGCACTGTGTGGCGACGGGTCGTTACGCTATACAATAGTATATATATATATATATATATATATATATAGCCAAAATGTATACCGTAATAAACAGATTCATCGAACCGAGTGAGAAGGGAGTCAAACGGTCGCTTCCGCATTGCGACGCGTCGCCACATCGTACACACTACTACTGTGGACTGTATATATCTATAGTACAGCATGGCGATACGTCGCCACAACGTACACATTACTACATTTTAATTAATATGATTGTACTTTTTATTAATAATTGCTTATTAATAATCAATTATTAATTATTACTGTGACAAGCAATTGTCACAGTAATACCGTCAGAGGAAACATCGGATTTAACTATTCCTGAAGTCACAGATGAAATGAATTAAGTTGTGGCGACTTGGAATTAATGATTAATTTTTGTATTTAATGAAAATAAATGTTCATTAAATAGTCATCATTTTCTGAAAAAAAATCGTCATATTTAATTTTTCCGGCGCCGTCACATGGCTCCGTCAAAATACGCGTCACGCTTGCCATGTCAGCGTTTTATTTCGTTACGATGGAGATAGTGCAAGGCGTATGGTCTCACTCGTAAAATAAACACTTTTTGAAGTTTTACAGAGCTTTCTGTCTTATTAGAGAAATTTATTGATTAAAAAACTAAAAAAAAGTACTAATCGATATCTCAACAGGTCATTGTTTAAACAAGTAAAATGTAAAGTTTTACAATCTCTTAGATATTTTTAACACAAAGGTTCCTTACATTTCAAAATATCTGACAATTGAGTTTTTTTGCGAAATAATTACATAGAGTACCTAGTAACACTAGTATAATAGTACAAACTTGTTTTACCATTTCCTTATAATACTTTATCAACAGTTCAAACAGTCGTCAAGAATATATTCTACTTTAATCTATATATTCCATATTTTAATATATTTTTCCCGCTTCATAACAGCATACTTTTTGCGCGCATACGCCTCAAGGAGGGAGTATTTCATTCTCACTCACATCTCAGCGTATAACGCCATTAAGCTTCACGTGTCAAAAATTTCAAGCTATTTTATGGCGGAAGATTAAAAGTGACAAAGTTATTGCTTTATTGACTGGACTAAAATACTTGCCCTCTCTTTTAAGACACGTACAAAAGTCGCGCGTTAGTCACACATCTCTTGATTATTTCTATTGTCTTTATATAGAGCTATCGTTGTTGTTTTCTGTCTTTCTTTGGCAATTTTTCTTTCTCTTTTACTTCTCGTTGCTCTCCAATATATTTTTCATCAGTTAAGATCTTTCAGACATTATTTGTATAGTATTACACTACACATACATACAATTGTATGTTCAAAGACACACCGAGGCCCATGGAAATAAAATAGAGTAAGTGCGTGAGATACCTTATTCGGTAGTAAAAGCAAAGTTGCCATCTCAAAAGATATTTCTCCAAGTGAATTATTTTATACCTGCCTGGGAAATGACAGGTAAAAAAACTGAAATGCGTATGGTCAATTTATGAAATAATAATAAATTCCATAGAATAAATTGTTTCAACGCGTAAACTTGTTTTAATTTTAAAATGAAAACTATGAATTGTCATAACTTTGTTACAAAAAACAATAAAGACATAATTTTTTTTCATAAAATTTTGTGTTCTACAATTTGAATTTCAAGTTTTTTTTTTATTCTAATGTTTACCGCTTACCTTGAATTAAAGAAAAAAGCTTTCTTTTTATTCGCTTCTCGGTGATGATTTAAAAAAAAATACACAGTTCGTAGAAACGAACTGTGTATTTTTTTTTAAATTTATGTAGAAACATAATTCAAATTAACTTATATCAAAAATTCTAATTTTTATCTCAAATTTCGATTAAAGGCTTATTTTCTTGGACTAATTGCCACAAAGTTGACAGTATTCATTTTCCTTTTAGTAAGTATCGATCAGTTATTCCTTAGATTCGAATTACTTACGTCAAAAAAATAATTGTCACATAACAATATATATGTATTTTCTTCATCCGTTTGAAATTGATTATTTTGCGAGCGCATTTTCAACAGGCGTTAACTAATTCTCCGTCTGCCGATTTCGATGAAATAAATCCTATGTGTTGCCTTAAGCTACGCTCATGTTATCTGTTGTGTATAAAGTCGTACATAAATTTGTCTAGTTTTAGAGAGTAGCGTGTTTAAATAGATCAATAAAGAGATATATTTTTAACACTCGTCTTTTTGTATTTTGTCATATTCCCTACACCAACTGCGACCATCAATTAAATGTTCAGACGCGACAATTACAATTTTTTAACATGTAATAAATGACAAGTTCTTGATGAAAAATAAATTTATATGATTATTCAAGGTGGCGTTTCATACCAGATAGAACCAATAAATAAATAATATTTATATGTAATAGAATATCTGTAACATATGCCAACGAGACGTGTATTTGTTTTCAATTTTACTAACATACTGTATACTTACTATTATCTAATATCAGAATACATTATCTACACATTACTATGATAATAGCTCAATTGTCGAGTTCTTATAGAGATTGTTAAAGTGTGAAATAACATAAACAGTCTTACAACAAAAATGTTAAAGGAATATATTATTATATATGCGTAACGATGCTAATCACGTTTATTCCTATACTGCACATTTGGGTACTTTTAATATTTCTTTCGAAAGTAAAAATATATGATATTCTCATAACAATTGTATCCTTACGAAATTTCGCTTCTACATTTATAATAAATTTCAAATAGGTAATTAATCGAAACTATGAACGAGCACTGTCAACGTTTGCATCGTGCTGGCCGCGCGCGCCGAGGGACGGCGCTCCAATCCGTCCCGTGGAGATCCGTTAGTTGCGAAGCGCGCACGATAAGTCGACGCGCACGCAGTCTACGAATTTGACAAGTCCCGTTACGTGCCCGCGACAGGGTCGAGGGGCACCTCCGCCGCGGGCCGTCCATCGGCGGGAGCGCTCGGCCCGGCGCCTCCGATCGATCGGCTGCAGCCGTAACCGGGTCACGGGGCCGACGCCCGCAGGAGCCCGGTGCCCCGCACGGCGCCCCGCGCGCCGCCCGCGCGCCGCGCCGCTCCCATCTACCGCCTCGGGCCCGGTCGGGCTCCCCGGTGTCATGTAAAGGCTTGTCTCGGCACTCCGGTACTCGTGCGAGTATACTTACAATTTTGTAAAACAATAATAATGTGGCTATGTATACTATTCCGAGAATATTTATTTCTTCCTTACATCAACTAAATGTATGGGTGTCTATTGTTGCAGAGCTATTTAAAAAATCGTCGCCGCGATAGGAGATTTAGTGTATTTATTTATAAATATATAAATTTACAGATAGTAGGACAACGTTTAGGTTTATGTAAATGCGCACGGGCAACCGGCGGCGACGCTCCGCGTGCGGCGCGGACCACGACGGCGTCCCGGGGGTCGTCTTACTCGCATGTATCTACACCTAAATTAACCAATTCTCCGATTAGACATCGGCTTATTAAATAGTCTTCTGTGTTGTGTTATTGTGACGGGTTTTATCTATCCTACCGCTGAGGAATACCTTACCACAATCTCCTTCGTTTCAGATTGTGAAATTTGGACTTGGCCCCCACGCCGACCCAGAGCGGGTCGGCGGCCGGTGACGACCTTCGTTGCCGATACGATGACCACATCCACGATCGATGACTTAATGTGGCCTCTGAGGCACAGAACGTTTTATTTAATTTCGCTTAAATTAAAAATTCTTTATCAAATCGCCCATAGCCAGAGTCCAACCCGGCGCCTTCTGGTCCGCAGCCGATGTCTCAACCGCTGAGTGGCCACCGCTCATTTTTTGCAATACTAAATTGTCAAAGAGAATAATTTTAGATTATATTTTTAGACAGAAATATTTCGTAATGAGATTTTTCGTAACTGAGTTTAATTTTTTGTATTATATTTGATTACTTTAGAACAGTATATACTCTGGTTTTGGTTCCATGTACAATCTTTTAAAAAAAATCGAAGATATTTATACAATTAATTAAGAGGAGTAAATTATACCACTAATATTTTTACTCGCAAAACGTAAAAGGTTAGACTAGTCGTCAACTATTTTCCACAAGCAATTAATTTCATTGCTCATTCGTCACAAAAAGACTTCTGTTCTTACGGATGCATGTTGTAATTCATCGCTGTAGAGAAGATGAGTTGTGAAGATAAGAGAAACTGGCTGCCGTTTTACTAAAAGACCAAACCTTCAACATCCCGAGTGTACCCTACATCCGTCGTTTACTGTATTGAATTGCCTAAGTTTACATATGCCTTAGAACATTTTGTAATTCAATATAAATGGAAGGACATACCTTATTGCCCTACTGCCCAGCCATAAGAGGGTTACGATTTTAACAGTGTATATATGTGGGTATTTTCATGATTGCCCTCGTAGTTTCTAAGATATTTGTCTTAATCTTACAGATGAGGAGTCATTGACGTGTCTTCTTAACACTCCGCGTGTCAGAGGGCTTAAATCGCCTTATTTGATCCAATATGGCCGAGTAATTTTCCAGTGTGAATAAAAATAAATCAAAATAAACAGGAAGTGTTTGATATCAAATGAAAGGTCTTGAAAAGTACATTTTGGACGTGTATAATTTTCATATATCTATACGTTTAAGCTAGCGCAATAATTTCACGTTTGAAAGTGAAGCCCGAAGGAATGTGCATGTGCCGCGTTGATCGCCTCCTCTACCCGCGTGGCGGGAACTTGTAATATGGGCTAAGCCCTTAGCCCTATGTGCACTCAATAGGACAAAGTCTTAGGAGGTATATTCATTAGTGCCTTAGATAAGAATGATTTTTTAAGAAAACGTTCACGATTTACGCTCTCTTATTGACTTAAATAAGAGATTTGACTTCCATTCGAATCTTTCGTACATGATATTATTTTTAAATAATAGCAAATATATGAAAATTGTATATGGCTACGTATAACTTGAAGAAAACTTACAATCAGTTTTTTGTTCGTATATTTAAAAGGACATAAAAATATTTAACTATATAATAAAAGTAATAAAAATGGACAAACTAAAACTAGTCTTTTAAAAAAGGCGGCCATGAGAAAATTATTTCTTAAGTTTCCTTAAGAAAGTTCAAATCGGAAATCAACCAATAGATGCAAATAAATCTTTTTCCATAGCATAGTTCGTACGTAAACATTTAGATAATTAAATGTAGAGCACCGAGCGTAGTCAGGTGCCGATTGACCCTGTTTATACAAATGAAATATTGTTTAAGTTGGCACAGTACAGTTGTGCTCCACTATGAGGCAGTAGCGGCTTCGCGTTCTCATGTTCTAACGAATGATCTAACGTTCTTTAGCGCGTACTGTAAGTCCCGACGTGAAAATATATTGGCAGTAATTTATTACTACGAGAAAAGTGTAAAAACGACGTAAGCTGAACCATACTAGTAATTGTATTATATCATAGAATTACTAGTTCTCAAGCAAAAATTCTTGATCTAAGCGCTTAATTAAATAACGCTAAATTGTTAACAAAGTACGTAAGGCATAGAGCAATGAAAATCAACTTAAATGTCACATCGGCTCAGCGCAGCGCCGCCCACGGGCTGGCGGCCCGCGCGCCGCGCGCCGCGCGCCTTCAGGCGCGTGGGCAATACCGACCGCATTACGACGTCGCAACACTGAAATATTGTCTGCATCAAAATCCGGCATCCGCATGAGAGTCGCGGGCGCGTTTTCGGCGAGCCCGCCTTCGCCCGGGCTGCGCAGACGGCACGCGGGCCGCCCGCCCACGTGCGCCCTCTTCGTGCGAACTTTGATGTGGCTAAATTAAAATACAGAAGAAAGAGAATTGTATCTGACTAAATTTGGTGTAAACAGATATTAATTAATTAAATTTCTTAACGTGAAGATTATGTTGGATTGTTTAATATACACGACGAAAAAGCAGAATACTTATAGGATCACTCTCGTATTTATCTGATACATTTTTTTTCCGAATCTACTGGATGCAAATAGTTACGATTCCGTAAGTAGTTAGAGTTATATGACGGTCACGGGTTGTAGCGTAAATAATGAATTCTGAATTTAATGCTTAATTTTGGCATTTAATTCAAAAATAGAAAGAAAGTTTTGTAAGCACATCGAAGACATATCAAATAAACTTCTTTATTGTGAGGATTATAAACACTTTATTACGATTTCGAAATACATTTCTTAACATAAAAAAATGCACTCAAATCACCAATCTCCTTACTTCCAAAACTGCTTAACCTAAATAAGCATTCATATTCATTTATTTGATGTGCAGCAAAACTAAAGGAAAATCTTTGATCATTAAATTTTCACTTTCTCAAATTCAAAGTATAAGTTTCTTTTAACAAACTTAATCATTATTATTTAGCAATATCGGTTTATTTTCGAAACGAACACGTTTTATTAATTTTTAATACTTTATTAAGAAAAAGTATTATGTGATAAATGTAGATATATAACTTAATGCACAGAGAGTGCACCTTAACACGCCGGCACTAATGTATTCACTCGCACTTTGAGTTGTTGCAACATTTTCAACAGCCTGCGCGTCGCTTTCGCCATGGAGTTCGTTGCCCCCGAGTTCAGCTGACATCTAAGATCACCGTCGCGCTTACAGCACCGGAAAGCTCCCACACAAATTTTCTCTAACATCGAACACCGGGTGAACGAACGACCATGAATGCATGTTTTCAATTTCTACATTTTTATAATAGGCTAAGATCCAGCATTAGAAATATGTACCCTCATCTTTAATTGAGTCAAATAATGTTTTAAAGTCAGATAGGTAACAATATTATAAATTTATGAGAACAATGTCTGCCGCCGCGGTCCTGCTGCTATTATCATTATTTTCTTTATGTTGATTGCAAATAATTTCACGCTAACTGCCAGTTATAAGTATATTTAGAATTTTGTAAATATATTTATAATTGTAGTTGCATCAAATATTCTGTCGTGAAATTTCTCAGTCTCCTCTTCTTTCTTTTCGTCTTGTTGCTTACTATCATTTTTTACATAAGTAAGAGGTAATTAACATAAGTTCGAGGGATATTTAATTAGAAGCTACGTCAGGGCTCACACATAAGCAATCACTTAAGTGAGACAACGGCGCTCTGCTATCAGAGGTCAATGTTTTCGAAAACCGTTACGTCGTTATGGCTCCCCAGAACTTAATCAGCCAAAAACTCTTGAAGTTTCTGAAGGCAACCATCACAACTCATATTGTAACCGCACAGTTCTCCGTATATGATAAGTAAAACGTGGTTACTCGTTAGAATGTTGGGGCCGTGTCAGATTTTATTCACAGAGATGCTGAGGCACACCGTCTTATAATCTGCCTAATGAAGATTAGGAGACTTGGACTATTAATCCTAAACGATGATTCATTATGTTTCAATGGAAAGATAATTTTCTTAAGATTTATTTTAATATTATCAATGGCTTGCAAGATAAGAAGAAAGTTTAAGAAAAAAAAGATAGTGCCTGGAGTCCCTCCGTACGGAAAAGAAGTGAAACTACGTAATTCGAAATTTGAAAATAGGAAGGGGTAGAAATTGATTTTTAGTGAACTCATGTTGTTTCTTTAAGACAAACTTTATTAACATTGCTTACAATTCACAATTGATTGCATCTTTTACTTATCATTTTCGAGTGGAGAAATATCCAAATCTATTGGAATATTGGACGCTACTCGTTGCTAACGCTCGCGCTGGCCTATAACAGGTATACTATGCGCATGCGTTCAAGTGCCACGTATGAATGTTTAACGCAACAGTACTTTCATACCCCCTCCATGGTTGCGTTAAACGTTTAACGCAACCTTGTTGAAAATTGCATTAGAAGTTTCACTTCAAAAATAAAGAAATTATGGATCGTAAGAAAATGCTATCAATATTTTAATCTCGTTATTTAGATTAATACACAAATAACACCTTTGAAAGATTTCTTTTAACAAGATGAATTATTCTCTTGAGTTTGTATCAATTACTTTATTTTCATATTGAGAGTGGCAACAACCTAAATATGAGCTCGTTGCCCTGAGTAAAAACGACCGAATTCCGACTATGAGCGCAGGTGAATTGGCCAACTCTGACTTGAGTTTAGTCAGATTTTACAAGTCTCGGAAAGAGCGTTAAGCCATCAGTCCCGGTCATCATCGTCGAGTTCGCATCGATGTTTGTCAACAGTCCCGGATCTGCGTTAGGCTACCGTACACGACTTACAGTCGAACCACTTCGTTTTGGTATAGAGATATTGTGGAAGAATATACTGAATTACTATGACAATAAAATCTTATACCCCAATATTGTTTTTAGTTTAACGATAAACCAAAATGTGCCTATTGTCGAGTATTAATTTGTGACCAGTCAACTTGTAATTGAGGATGGATTCTCCAATGAATCTACATAATTGATACTTTGAAAAGCAATAAATGCGCTTTTTAGTTTATACCTTTTTTATTTCTGAAATTTTTAAAGTTTCGATGGCTAAGTGTTTAATACACTTAATGTTTCCTAATAGTTGGATTAAGTACATATTTCATATTTAAACACAATCGAGGAGATGAACGCGAGCCGGCGCCTGCGCCCGGTTCGGAGCACCGCACGCATTCAGATTTCCGTCACGCGACAGTATCTGTACTAAGAACTATCCCTTCAGGCCCGTTAGTCGAGAACTACATTTATTTTTTGTGCGGTGGCCGTTTCGGTTATTCGTAGTGTGCCGTTTGGGCGACTTGAATAATTGAAAGTGCGGCGAGGGGCTAGGGGTGCGGCGGCGGCGGGGAGCGGCGGGGGCGGCGGCCCGCACCTGACCCGACCCACTTTCCTGACCTGAGCGAATCCACTACAATGAAAAACGCCAACGAATAATATCTGCGGAGATATCGTGGAATAATAAGCGAGCCGGCCGCGGACCTCCGCATACTTCCTTCGCGAAGTTTTGATTTTTGCGCTAAACATTCGGGCCGCGCCCGTCGGCCGCCCGCCTGCCGCCTGCCGCCGCGCTTCCGCCCTACGCCAGCACACATGAAATGTCCAGTTTATGTAATATGATTACACAAACTTACTGAATATGGTACTTAAGAAAATGGAAATGCGTGTCAATGTGGATAGGCCGGTGGTCAGTCTTGAGCCTCAGTGGAAAGAAAAAATAGCACGTACCGATGATGATACAGCTTTCTTTTAATCTTTAACGAGTGTCAAAAAAATCATTAAAATAATTTTTTATGGGAACTTAATGTGTGGTTATAGGCAGAAATATCATGGATACATATCCCATTTTTTGAATTGTATGAATAATATGCAAATCAAAATATAGGTAAACTTGCGACTTTCTTTAACATTATAGTTAAATGATATTTATTATGGTGAAATGGACTATAAAATGTAAATACGTTTTTCAAACGTACACCGCACTGTTGCTCGAGTTACGTCAATTGTGATACCGTTAGACCGTACTTAACAAATACTACTTACCAATGAAGTCATGTAAATGAATTACGTCATTTTAAAAATTTTGTAATTCAAAACGAAATTTATATTATAAGTTTACACATACCTGCTTAACTATACCTGCTTTCACATAAAAACAAGTAAGAACTAAACTAGTATTAAAGTAGCCCTTCATATGAATAATACTCGTCTAGTCATCATTAATGCTAGGCGACATACGATTTGAAATTATTTGTCGATTTACGTTCATTATCTCACTCAAGTCTCTAAAGCTCACGGACACCCTCTTGAGCTTTTATGAAGGTCAACTTTTGAAACTTAGATATTCAATTTGTTTACCGCCAATACATTGCAAGGCTTTTATTTTATGCTCATTTCAAATCACCGTTTAAATTGTTGATCTTTCGCGAAATAATAATCTCTAATGAGTCGAATCATTCAAATAGAATAGTTATACATATCACCGAATATGGTATTTGGTTGCGAGTAAGATATACAAAATAAGCATCTTAATAAGATATTTATAACAAGACCAAAGAAGAATGAATCGTAATTAATAATAGCTAAGTTGACGAAAGACACGGCTTCGCTAATTAGGCTTTAAGCGTTTGAGATGCGTAATTAAGTTATTTGAAAGTCCCGGCTGGCGGGCTTATTAAAATGGCTTGTGAATCAGGCAAATGCAAACGTTCAATCTAAGACGATAAAATTTTCAGTATATTATGTGTCCTTAGAGAACACTTGCGATGTGAAGAGCAAACCCGTGTAGATGGTAAAACAAACAGAAGAGATTGGTGGACGATACAAAATGAAATTAGTAATGTATAATATTATTCTCTTTTTAAAAAATATCTTTAATTTCATTTATTAACATGAATTGTAATGAAACATGAATATTTAATGGCTCGTTTCTCCTGCTCCTAGTTTACTTTCGCTAAGTTTTATTCCGATTTTCAAAAATCGGAAATTTATGATATATCAACGTTTTAAGGTCTTAGGAAGCTTTTCTGACCGTTTTCAGAGGGATGTCCGTGAGTAAGCCTTGAATACCTTTTGATCGAATTAATCGATTAATTTAGGACTTTATGACATTTGAAAAAAAATTACTGATATTACATTTTTTGAAAGTTTAATTTAATCAATTACTTATATTTTGAAGAATCTCAAAAAATAAAATGTATTTCTTAAATAATTTCTAATTTATTGAAGTAATCGACACTTGAATCTAATTATCTTTATTCCTAATAAAAGTACGCTGCATTCTGTAAACTTGACGTAAATTCATTCATATCTTTATAGGACATCGCAAAAAAAAAAGTGTTCTTTCATAATAATTTTTAGACAAATAACGTCTTTCACAAAAATTGCATTTTTGCGCTTAAAATGCTGCGTTTAAACATTTAATAAAGTCATGTTTACCGAGTATGGTATGTTTCCCTTATACCTCATTCTACCTTCACGAAGGCAAAGAAACGAAGTTCGTCTTCGACTTTTAGCTGTGCAGACGAAAGCTGAAAAGCTTAATGATCTCTTTGATGGCGGAATGGCGCGGCCGGCGTGTGTGCGCTCAGCGGACTGAAAACTTAGGCATCGCACTCATTTGTTCGTGTAACCATGACTTAACCTACGTTTCTGAAGTGATTTCCCCTATGTTTTAAATTTGAAGATAGGAAACTTAGAAAATTTGTGGAGCAAAATAGCACACAAAAATGTCGTGTTGCTCAGCATTTTCTATGCTTGCTGCATTTTTAATTCTGCCAAATAAAGTACCATTTGACAGAATTAATCTGTAACCCTTTAATGAGTACCGGCTGCCGTCGTAACGAAGACTACCGTAACTCGTCAATGACTGCTTGCGTGAAAATTGCAATTAAACTTTCTAGTATTTATTTTACGATTTGAGCTAAACTGATGTTCAAAACTTTAAGCTAAAATTCTGTGTGAAGAGTTATTAATATAACTAAGTAATTTTGATTTATTTTTAAGTGATTTACATTTTACTATTTAAATAAACTCAAAATTGTACTTTAGATTAATATGGATAAATAACACGATAAAACATTTGTGCTTACCTTTACAACCGCAAGTCAGTTATTTACTGTGCTTAGGGTTATTATGATCTTACACATATCCTATTTTTAATTAGGACGAAACCCTTATTAAAACTTCGTGTCTTAGGGAAAAGTAGGAACATAATATCATTTTGAAGTATATGTCAAGGTTACTCAGTTTTTCAAAAAAAGAGATTCTGAAGAGAAAAATAATAATTTGTTGTTTTCTGAACATAACGAAATCACAAAAAAATCTCAAAAAAAATAATTGTAAAAATTCGCCTAAAGATAATATTAACAAAAATCAGAACATGAAATTTAAATTAAAATAATTCTTTTCCTTTAAAACATTATTTTCATTATTTTTTCTAAATATAATATAGCAGATGCCATGTAAAAAATATTCAAAGTTCTCTAAATGGTCGTAAGAAGTAATCGAATATTCAAAATTTTATTGTCATTAACGGCTAAATTTTTCCAAAATGATCCTTGGTTCGAAGGCGTACAAAGTCCTTATTCTTTTGAAATGTTTGCTTTCTTTTCGAGTTGTATGCCTTTTGCAGAAGCTTTTTGTGAACTTTTCGGAAATGCTTCTAAATTTTGAATGATTTCTTGATTTTAACGAAAAGTGGAAGAATAGCCTTTATCCATAACTGTCACAGAGTCATCACAACCCTCTACATTGCTTGTAGAAATTAAAGCTTACTCAAAAATGTCGCATGTATTATTAAAACTCGCTGACGTAATAACTGTAAAATTTTACGTGGGCGATGGTAATTAACGTTCATGGCACATCGAATTCAGCTGTGGTATAATATTGGGCATAAATTTTGTTATAGGTCCTAATCGAAGTACAAACCTGACGGGGTAGATATCCGTTAATTCAATATTTGGTCACAGTTGCCATGCCTGACATATGGCTGCCAAACTTGGGCACTGGGCCAAAAACATCTTCTAAAGCTGAGAACATGTCAGAGGGGCATGAAAAGAAGCATGATAGGCGTTACAAAAAGAGATCGCATAAGATCAGAAGATATACGCTCCATAATCAAGGTTGAAGATATAATAAAGAAAATACGACAGTTGAAATGGAGATGGACAGGACACATGACAAGAGATAGGAGAATAAAATGGACCAAAATCTTAACGGAGTGGCAACCACGCGATGGCACAAGAAAAAGAGGCAGGCAGGCAAAAAGATGGATGCATGATATAATTGGAGAGGCTACCTGGTCAAGGAAAGCTAGAGACAGACAGAAGTGGAAAAGGCTGGTAGAGGCCTATGTGTCACAAGACACGCTGATAAATTTAGGATAATCGATGCGTTAACGTATATATATAAGTTAGATAAATAATGTTTAGTTTAGTTTCAGCAATAAAGTCTATAATAATAATAATAATAATGTAAGAATATGGTATTGCAGATTTTGCACAATCTGTGGTTTAACAAAAAACAATTGTTTTTCGCAGTTCTATAATTAAATAAAAGTCCACACCTGGATACGTCTTTACCCTTTGTCGAAGTGTTCATAATATGTTATATAATGTATATATATATATATATATATATATATCTATATATATATCTCGCTGACAAAATGAATTTTCGAGTTAGAAGCTTTTCGAAACATTTTCAGACGAATGATAACTGCGTTGTTGCGTAGTTTATGTCAGAATTAAAGTAAAACACAAACGTTGTTGTGTGTATTTAATTGACTACATAAATATCATATTTAGGCAGTTAATTTATTCGATTGTTTATCTTCATATTCAGTTGTTAATTAGTGTATTCTAAGTATATTTTGACAACGAACACTCGAAAGACAATAACTTTCTAGACAAATGCAAAATATCTCCAGTCACTTAAAGTACATAGCACATAATATTTTATTGATGTTATTTAAGGCACATATCGTATGTCCCCGAGAGTCGTTCACAAGCTAAAAAGGTAGTTTCCGCAAATCATCGGGTGTAAGAAGACATCAAGTTTTACGCGTGAGTTGTTCATTTTTAAAACGCATTTCTGAATTTCACAATAACAGCCCGACTGCGACGCTTTAGCCTTTCGCCGCAAGATTTTTGGACGACCCGGGAAAGACAGACAATACCTTACTTTTTCCGAAAGTTCTACATTTATTATTACAATACAAAATTAGTAAAAAGAAATATTAGAACTGTTGCGAACAATTCGAAATACGCTTTAATTGTTATGTGTCGTTGTAATTTTAACGTATGTTTCTGTTCAATGACAACGCAAATTTTCTGAAAAACCAAAATGCGAACATGAATCTCATGCAATTTAGTTTTGCTGGTTAGAGAAAGTGTACATTTTGTAAGGCACATTAGAGTTCGATTTTGATTAATCTTTGTCTTCAGCATAGGTAATTTTATAAATGCTTATAAGTCTATTTATATTACATAAGTTCATATGAACATTAAAATTACTATTATGTTATATAGATTATTGTATTTTAAAAACTCTTATATATAGTATAAAAGTAATAATAGCCTTTTTTTGAACTACTAGAAATATAAACAATGAGTAAGTTAATATTTGTCTGGTTAGAGAAAATTTCGTAGTTTAGCGTGCCTCTTGGTACAGTCCTCCTCCAGCATTTTCCATCGGGTCCTGTCACGTGCCACCCTTCTCCAGTTGGCTCTCGCCATCAGTTTCCGGTCATCCTCCCAACTCGTCTATTGGCGTCCTCGACCACGTTTGCCATCTCTGGAGTACTGGTCTGAGACAATGTTACTCAATTTCTCCTGTGGATCTCGAATCATGTGCCCAGTCCATCTCCACTTTTCTTGGTCAATTCGAGAAATTATATCTATTACCTCAGTTTTTTCTCTTATTACTGTATTCCGGACTTTGTCTATCTATTTTATTCCCATCATGCTTCTCTCCATGACTCTTTGACATCGTTCCAACTTATTCCTGTGGTGGTTAGTAAGAGACCACGTTTTGCATCCGTATGTGATGACTGGAAGAATACAGGTGATGAAGATTTTCCTTTTTATCGACAAACTCATTTCTATGGATTTAAAGATTTCTTTCAATGACCAGTACCTCTTCCATCCATTTGTAATTCTTTTGTTGATTTCTTCGGGAGCCTGTTCGTTATAAGAAACTGTCTGTCCTAGGTAGCTGTATTTTTGAACATATTCAAGTAGATTATTGTCTATACTTATCTCTAATGTGTCAGAATTTGTAATTAAATTTGTTCTTCCCTTGTTCGTAGATAAGCCTGTCTTCTTGTTTTCATCCTTAAGTGATATTATCACTTCCTCTAGGTGTTTTGGATTTTTGTCAAACAAAACTATGTTGTCTGCGAATCAGAGATGGTTCAGTTTTATCCATATTATTTATATTTTATTTGTGTTTTATTTATTTATAGTATTTGTGATGGATTCATACAAATTGGAACTGTGAGCAATAACGGAGTCGAAAGCGGGATAGGCAGTCGAATCGAGGCCCGGGCCCGGACCCGGATTGACGACGAGACCGGGGTCGAAACCGAATATTGGCTCAGGATTTGAATTAAGAGTTTCACCGAGATCGAAATCAAAAACAACATCGGGATCAAATTTCAAAGCGGGAACGGTACTACGATTTGCAAGGTCTTTGCATATAAAAATAAAGTGACATATTCTATATCTAAGTGGACGAAGCCACGGGCGTTAAACTAGTTTGTTATATACGTAACCCATTTCATAAGTCCAACAATGAAAAATTAAAAATATTATAAATTGCGTATTATTATAATTTCTCAGCATTGTCCCGATGCTAGGCAGAGAGACATGAGGCACCCATTAAATAAATAGACACGTATATGGACTAACTTTAAAAAAATTGTTCATACTCGGGCTCGAACGAAGACCTGTAATTTCTATAGGAAATTAAATTCGCTAAGACTGAGGTAACTCAACTGAACCTTATAAAATGTAGTAAAGTAACACATCTAATAAGGTAACTGTGTAAGCTCGTTTGTGTAACATATTCTCTCTCATCGTAACGTACTTCTACCACTAGGTAAATTCGTTATCCAGTACTTAGACACGATGTAGCTACGTCGAAGTGCAACGAGGTCAGCGCCCGGCGATCGATGCCGCGCGCGCCCGCAGGCCGCTCCCCGCGGGCCGGCTGTGCGCATCCTGCATATTGCATCGTCGTGCACTAGCTGCGGCCGCTACCTACTTCTACGACCGAACGCTATCCGTTAATAAAATAGCGAGTATTGTCAAGATAACTCCCCTGAAATCATTTATCACTCCATTCATTTTCCTACGAAAATAGGTTCCATGTAAACGTTTTGCTGAAACAGAATTAATGTACTTGTATTTTTATTCATTCTACTCTGAACGTAACACTTTCAATAACGCATTTTTAATATCATTTTTATTCCTTTATTTTAATAGTTAAGGACGCTAGGCCCTTGTAGCACTTTTATTGAAAGCGGAAACTATATTGAAGCGAATGAAGAAGAAATTTCGATGCTAAAATATTTAAAATATATTTATATTATTCACATTATTCACTTGCACTTAGTTCACAACACCCACAGCTGTTTCGCGCTTTACAGAACACGTTAAGCCGTCGGCCACGGCCGATGTCATGATCGATTTGCGGCGATCGTCCGTTCAAAAGCCCCCAACGCACGGTGGATCGGGGTAGCGAGCTTAAGGTCCGAACGCTTCAACGAACTTAAAAAAATACTGTAGGAGGGTACAACTCAGCGGTTGGATGAACATTATCCTACGCATTGCGTTCGCTTCAAAAATGAGAATGCCTAATTAACTACGAGATAGGGGTCAATTCAATTATCGTAGTACTTATTCCTAAAATCATAAGTCATTTGGAAAATTAATGACATCCTTATTGAGGCTTCATTTTAAAACTATCCATCAAGCGATATGATTTGTATAATATTGATATAAAGCCAATATATTCTGATAACTACTAAAGGTCCATTATTAGTGTTTTTAGGGTGGGTATATTAATAAAAGATAAATTAATTAAACTTTGACTTAATTAATAATACAAATCCATAGTATATTGCTATACATACATTTTATTTTATCATTAAAATAAAATTCACAAAATAAAAATAATTTTGTGATAAATATTTTTTTCTTATTCATTGACCCCTATTCTATTATTTTTTAAATTGTTGTTTGTATTTTCCATTATATCTTATGAACGTTTTAATCGGTCTAGATGAAAATTAGCACACAGTAAGAACATCTATTTCTAAAAGTGATAAGAAGATAAGAAGAGAAGTGAAGTTATTTCGATAAAGGGTCTGTTTCTTTATCTATTTGTCTATATGGTCTTTTACAGCTTAAGGACGGTATGACCGACTTTCATTATAGTTGATATACAATAAAAACATACAAATGCGCAAATCATAGGCTGCTGAAAGTCTGTATGTCCATTTGTAATATAAAAATGGTATGATCAAATTTGATGAAGATTGTTGTACAATAAAAACATGTTACTTCGCAAATGATAGGTTACTATTTGTCTATATGTCCTATTATAACATAAGAATGGTGTGACCGAACTCCTAGCGTGTCAACTTCGATACACCTTATGGTAACGATAAAAAACTCATTACTTTGTATGCTTTTGGTGGCCATATTTCTGTTTTCATTACAGTTGCGAAAAGGAAGTACCAGTACAATGGAGAGTGGAGTTCTAGAACAACATGAGGATATGTGGGTGTGGAGGCATATACGTGTGTGTGTGTGTGTGTGTGTGTGTGTATGCGAAACCGAAAACATATCCGTATTATAAAAAATGATCACCCTCGAATTTAAATCCAGCAAATCGGACGGCTAATGATAAGTCTAAAACAAAATAGTAATTACTAAATCTTAGGACGTCGGAAACTTACCAAAACAATCACGACAGACCATCACTGAGACCGATGTTGTAATAATAGACAATATTTTATAACGGGCAATCTCTAACATGCTGAGAGGGCAATCTCTAACACTCACTCCTATGTACCTATTTTGCTTTATCATCGATCACCTATCAAAGACACGCCAAATTATCAATTTAAACCTCAAGTATTGAAAGCAATATCGCTAGATCACACACTGAAACTTCACAGGATGCCGCAATGTGTTTGGTGCGGGCGAGGGCGCGCGATGCGTACATGGCTCCATGTATGAATTTAATCATGCATTCACTTTTAATGCATTAGAGCTTTGAGCTCATCCTTTCAATAGTTTTGAAATCACTTACATTCAGTCTAAACGAAAAACTACGTTTTTATACAGCGATGAAATTCCGAGAGCGCCATTACTACGGCCATCACGACACTCGTTCGAAACATTCTGATGATGCAGTTTCCGTAAGTTCATGACTTTTCAGCAAGAAATGAAGAGATCTGAATCACAATTTAGTCGTAAATATAAAGACATCCTTTTAAAACTCAACTTTGAACATAACTCAAAAGCAATCGTACTCTAGAACAGTTGTTGAATAGTGTGTGCGCGTGTGTCGAGTTTTTATATACATACCTCTAAAACACATACAAGCCGCTGCAAATTAAAAGCTGCCCGCTGGATGGACGTGCTGTTTGAAGTAGTCCGTGTTGATTAAAAACATTCCACGCTTTAGACGTGGCACCACATTCTCCAGCCCCTAAAAGCGTGTTATGGTGGCGAGAATAATCTAGCTCTGAAATCGCTACACGAGTAAAATTCTGTAAAATGAATTGAATATAGTGATTTTAAGACACGCTTAGAATTTTCTGTTGTTTTTAAGGACTTGACTCATAATTTGACATAGTAAATGTTGCGCGTGTTTTAAACGGTATTCGAATAATAATAAAATAATCTTTACCATTTCGGTAATAGTAAACATACTTTAACCTACATTTATCAATTCAACTATACGAGCTACAATCTATTCAGTTAGATATAACATAGAAATATCAAATTTCTTCACTCCCTTTCGTGCATAATACGTTAGATTTAATAAAAAGCGTACTTTTTCCCAAAACGGTAGACACTTCTCAAATGTGTTTAGAGTTTATAGATTCATGAAAACGATAATATACTGAGAAGTTTTATATCGATTATTCAGTTTAACCAATAATCCCCAAGAAACTGGACGTACAAGTTTGTTTGTGTGCTTGTGTACGACGTCCTTTTTTGAACAGTGTTAATTGTTGTACGTTGTAACTTTGTTTTAGTGATTAATAAAATAAATAAATAAAATAAATGAAAAAGACATCTTTAAGATCCATTTTTTCATACGTATATAGAGCAGTTACACAAGCTAAACACCTCGGCATGAAAAAAAAATGTGCTACAAACTGGTTTGTTTTTCAGTTTCTGTTAAATGTACGGAGTACGCCCTTAGAAATTATTATTTTTGTTATTGAACTATCTAACTTAATAGCGTCTTATACAAGACACATATACTATAAATTATAAATATATGTCTTGTATTTATTCAAAAAAATGCCTGCGACATACGGACAGACGGACAGATGGATAGACGGACATGAAACTATAACAGTTTCGTCCGACGACGAAGAAATTTTTCTTTGAAAAAAACCAAATTCTGGTTTCGCAGATGCTATATCTAATCCACATAATTATTCATTTGTAAAATTTGGTCACATCTAACTTTTCGCATTAAAAAATCTGATGCCATTTATTTTTGTTTCTAAATCGCTGAAGTAGACGTGTAATATAATTTTTCTATTGATGATAACTTTTAAAAAGCTAGTCGAATTTGCTTTATGTCAGTGTTTTAAAAAAGAAAATATTATAGACCTACATATAAACATGACGTTATAATATTTTTCTAAGATTTATTTGAGCAAGGCATATAGACTGTCCGACCATTTTTTCAATTGAAGTCATGTATTTCTAAGGATGTTTCGATAACCGGAATCCATCAATGAAGATGAAGGACATCGAGTTTTAGAACGATCATTTCTCAGAAATAGTCGACAGTTCTCTTACGTCAAAAGCATGTATTTCGACATTGCTAATATGCAATTCCAAATTCTTGAATCTTCTAAAAGGGCTCGTAAAGGTCTCATATACGGTCGTTCGGGTGGAAAACATTCGGGCACTCGAATTTTTCCGCTCGTAAAGCTGCTTCATGACCTTTACTTTCTATAAAATCATCTGCGTAGGCACCGCTCTTCGAAGCGTCGTAATAAATCGGCTTTGTCGTAGAGGCGCAGTTGTGCTATCGGCGCCGGCGCCGCGATCTAAGCTGCAAGCGATTTATCAACTCGTTCATTTGAATAGCTTCCGAACGTCGATTCTATTGAATCGTGCCCGCGTTAAAACGTCTATTATATCGGTCAAAGAATCTAGACCGCGGCTTAGGTATCGAGGTAACCTGAAAATGCAGGGCGAAACATTCGTCGCGCGGCCGCGCCCCCTGCCGTCAATTTTCGCCTTCGAGCTCAAATAACGAGAAAACATTACCGAGTTCACCGCCTGCGTAAACTAATTCAAATACATAAATGTTTATAACATAAATTTTTGTTATTATGTAAATGTGTTCTGTAAAAAAAAGATATTAAGATGTCGAAAAATAATGAGGCCCCGTATAATGATCATCCAATCTTCTTTACGCAAAAAATATATACTACTAGTTTGCCATCCACGGCTTCGCTCGCACGTAGAATACATTCTTCTATCCTTTATATTGATCGTTAACTAACCTCGCTGCTAACCTCACTCTCGACTCTTCCCAGCACTTCCCTCGATTGAGATCCTGGTCGTGCTCATCATTCTAATCTCGGTCTACACTCTATTTTGTTTCATTACGGTCCCACTACCGACTCTTGATTCAGCTCTCGATTTCAGTTTGAACGAAGCCGGGGCAATTTATAGCATCAAAATAAAATATTAATTATATTACTCGACAATAGTGTAACCTTTCATCAGTGAAACAATTATCAAAATCGGTGTATTCGTTCCGTTCATCAGTGACGAAATTGAGGACAAATGCTACCTTTATTGTAGGAACATACTCTAATATATCCATTTCATATTTTAATATAAACATAATAATGAACATATCCAAATGCAACTTTATGTTAAAATTTCAAGGAAATCATTAGACTACTTTTAGATTTTTTCGAGCACAAACATACACATGTTGGAATTTTATACATAAAAACGTACTATTGGCGATATATTCGGGTGAACATCTGGATATATTACATTCATAATGATAGAACTTCACGTCTACTTCTTAGAAAAGCGGGTCGGAACCACATTATTGTTAGTTTTTATGAATACCTATTTTATTTAACTTATATTCAATTAATATTCCGTGCAAGCTCGTCGGTTTTGAGTGCTTAAAACTTTACTCTACTTCAGTACATAAATAATTTGATCTGCGTAACGTTTACTAGGGAGCCTCCTCGCTGACCCTCCCTCATACGTATTAGCTCCATAAATTTCTTCATTCAACCTATTTTCATTAATTCTTTTGGATAGCCAAACTCCCTCCACTTTCGCTTTTTTCGTCTAGTCACTATATCATCTTTTAGATCTTCTACATAGGACGCATATGGTAATTAAACAGATTTATTCATACATATACAATCACAAAAACTATATACGTTGTGGGTGGAAGCTCTAAGTTCCCTATTACAAACAACTTTGAATGATGAGGAAAATAGGGATAAAATATACTTTTAATATATTTTTTCATTATATTATAAAACTAGGTTTTGCCATATACATAATAACGCCAAAGTCATTGTATAAAAACGGTCCAGGCAAATACAAAATTATATGACGTGATAATCAGATAAAGGAAATGGTGGTGCTTCATTGCTTCATTGCTTTGGATACACCGCGAGTAGCCTGCCAATATGTTTGCTGGTCATACATGAAAAGTGTAACAAAAAAATGTAATATAAATGTAATATTCTGTCGCATCTAAGTGCTTTTCATACGCCGCTGAGTACCGTAAATTATTTGTCCTCGTTTGCCGAACGACAAATACAAAGCGAAACCTAAAAACGAATAGATTTCCGGCCAATCATTACAGCAAAATAGAGCCTTCGATTGCGACGAACGCGCTCGACTAGCGCCCATTGTGGCCGGTGGTCGTCACCCGCAATCGGCGCGCGCGATCAGGAGTGTCAGCTCAGGGTCGACACTGAGCATCGATCAGCTTGCCGGAACATCGCCGCCTCTCCATTCAGATTTTTGGATCGATTCTGCGACCGATTTTATAATTGAGTCCTGTCTGAGACACGCGCTGACTTTACACGCGTACACAATTGAATATCTTGAATTATGACGTAATGGACTTTTAGATGATATTTTTATAACAAGGGATGAAAATCGTAGCACATATGCACTGATCTATAAAAAAGTGAAGGTGCACAGTCCCGCGCTCAAAAACGACCGCAGTAAATGAGTGCTAAAACAGACAGTTTAGCACTCATTGCATTCAGTGTAGTTTCGTTGCACCTTTCGTTACGACGTCGAAGTGTTCTGTGTTTTAAACGACGACTTACTTAATCGTAAATTTAATGAAACCGACGAGCTCGCATGAAGAGATTGATGGATGTTAGTGAAGCGAGAGAGATATGTGGAGATCATACCACGTGGAAATCAATAGTACCTGCTTAACGCACTGGGAAACAGGCGTTGAAATTAAATTGTTAAATAAAGATTTAAACAACACCGGTCTCGTATTTCTTGCGTTGTCATATTATTCGGTGTGCATTATTTGACACAAATAGTCGAGATACGTACTTATTCACTCAGTAATAGGCGACTAAAATGCTTATATTTACTTTGTGCGGGAAACATGAAAAAATTGTAACAACTTATTTTTTTTCATGTGTAGTGCATTTCTTGTTCTAACGCCTACAAAAGACTTCACTGAGCATGGTTCGACATGCTCTTGGCCGGTTTTTTTATTTGTCATAGATTTCTACATCTATCTGTATATACTAAATTCACAAATATTTCTCATAGTGGGTAAACAGAAAACGCGAATTTCCAATTGTTACGGTCATTAATCACTTAAATACCTCTTACATCGAATCACATTAAATTTAATTCTTCTTTTTGATGCCACTTCTTAGTCCGCGTTGATCTGTCTAGTTCATTTTTACTAACATGTATTTACTCACATTATATTCATTAATTTCTTGCTTCATTTCATTTTAATGCATTTTTTTAAAAGACCAAACCGTTATAACTTCACTCTTTCGGTCCAGTCATCACATTTTTTTAAATCACTCCATTGCTTTATATCCTTATTCCTACATTCATTTTTCAAGAAGATTGACCCTTAATGAAACATACTCAGTTATCCACATTTGATCGCACTTGTTACGAAATAATTTTTGTACGAACACTGCAGAGCCCCATTAATTTTATTTTCTGCATTTGTCTTACTTTTAAGTTTAACATTTGTACTCTTACTATCGAGTAAGTACACAAATGTAAAACTTACGTGGACTATTAGTACGTAGTATAGATTTAAAATTCTTCTGATCCTATTTAAATATAGCATTTAGTCTTACTTACTTTACAGGAGCCATGACTTTAGTCTCGTTTACATACACTTTCAGAACATTTTACCTCACAGAATCGTTCATTTCGGTCACCATCTCCTGCAATTTGCACGAGAAGGCTCAAAGATTATGTACTTCATCATCGGCGTTCAGGAGGCATTCGACGTGTGATTATGGCTACACGACAATATAGTGATACGGCGGGTTAGGCGCTTTACATATTGGTTTTAAGCTTTTATCGCCGGCGCGCGCTCCTGCGGGAATGTCTATATCTAATAAAAGTGACCTCGCTTTGAGGCTAAATTTCTGTCGAAAAACTTCCAGCAGTAATTTGGGCGGGGGCGGAAATAATTATGTTTCCGTGTCTCGTAGCAGTGAGAGGCCCTCGTTAGCGAGCACACCTCGCCGCGCGGCGGAAGCCCTTTGCGGAACTCGTTAATATTTTTCCATTATTTTTTACCTCCCGACAAAGTTGTCGCGTTTAACCGCCGACGACAAAAACCGGAGTAAATACATTCCAGACAAAGTGTCGGAGGCTGTATTAAGATCAAGGTCGGGGTGCTGAAAGCGCCCGCCCGCGTCGCTAGGAAACTCTTAATGTAGGCCTTGTAAAACTTTAGGCACTTACTCGCTCGGGCCTGGAGCAAGGGGTATGTTGAATTTGTATATGATTTATGTTGGTTTTAAAGAGTCACAAGTTGCTCTTGCTAAGTATTAAAGAAAGATTAACGAATTGGAATAAAATGTTTCTTGAAAGAGCAGTAATAAATTATTTCTATCTAAATGGTCATTTATATTTTATGGTCATTATACAAAAATGAAGATATAACGATGAACAATGTAAATAGTATGTTAATAAACCGTAAATGATATTTACATGTCTCATTTACAGTCTTTTGAAAGCCGCTAATCGGCGCGAAATCGATAAATCTGTTACACACATGAACACACACGTGCCCGCGCGTGCACGCACGCATTCATGCACACACTCAAACACATAAAAAACGCGCAAACAAAACATCACAATGAAAACTTTCAGAATAATTTTTGAAGACCTCAGAATGTGACACTGCAACTTCCGGTCACAACTCGGATTCGGAAAATCGGGGTGAAAACAATAACTTCCAAACATTTATGAAAATTTTTAATTATTTAAACGAAAAGTTTATAATAATTCGAATATTCATTAATTGTTAATATTTTTAAGCATTAAACAGGACGTCTCAAGTATGTTAATCTACTTTCCTCTCGAGCCGTTTGCTTAAAGGGGATATAAATAACGGAAGTGGAAATTAGTGCGTGAAATGGCTCGTATAAATAGTCACGCGAAATGTTTTCGACCGCTCTATCCTGACTCGGGGAGCGAACTACCGTGTCCCTGAATACTTAAGTTATTTTTTTTACATTTTTGTATATTATTTTATTTCAAGAGCACTTAATTGTAATGGATAGATTATATTTGGAATTGGATGTTATTACATCTAATTGTAAACATAAAAATTGGATGTTTGAGAATTTTTTGTTTTGATATTTGTTTTTTGACGCTATCATTTCTACGGGCAAAATAAAAACGGTAAAAAATAACTAAGCTGTCGCTGTATGGATACATACACGCAATATTCAAAATTACCTGTTCAAAGTTGGGATATGTCTGTTTTGTTGTCTCTCGTTCTTTAATGAAACATAAACTGAAAGTTCTTAACAGAAGCTGACGCGACGTACGCATTGTAGTAAATTCTCCCTACAAGCACAGCGCGCGGTGGGCGCGCATCGATGTAACGACGAGCGACGACAATATCGGGATGCGGTACGCACGCACCCGACATGAAGTAGAACGGTAGTATATCATTAACCCCATTTTTACCACGAATATGTCTTCTATCGGTGATACTACCGACTGAGTACAATGCGCACGACGTTGCGAGTGGCGTCGATATAGACACTTTAACGTCAACGGTTCAAAACAAGCTTAAGCGAAAAGGAGTAAGGTGACACAGGGTGAGTATCTATACAATTGACCTTTCCCGAAATTTTCTACAAAAGCCGATTATACGTTTTTAGAAAATATGAGCAATTGTAAGAAAAGGACTGAAATATTTTTTTTTTTTTGGGATTTATATCTGTAAAAATCTAGTGATGCTACATCACGTATCTGTGCTGTAAATATCCCGTCTTTGACTTTGCATATTTAAAAAAACAAAGTCGACCGTAGGAAGTATCGACGTAAACTGTTAATTTGCAAACGAATCAGACCGTCGTCGACTTGCGAACTCATTTTCAATCACATATACAATAACTGATATTCGAGTACAACATAAACAATTGTCGTTTTCTAAAAAATATATTGCAATTTCAGAACACCTCCTCACTTTTATGGCACATCACATCGAAGATGTGATGTGCAAAAGTATTCCAAAATCAATTCAATTATATACGAACTTCATTATAAAAATTATTATTTAAATCTCAGATTTATTGATTCTTTGGTGAGATAAAAAGTATTATAACCCAAACACAAAGACCTATCATAGCTTATATAATATACTATAGTACAACCGAAGCACGACTCAAAAACGGGCAGGAGTTTTGGTAGGGCTTAGTTAGTGTGGCTAGTGGTGGCTAGACACCTAAAGTGCGGTGTCAGGAGAGCACCTCGTTACGTGTCAGCGCGGAGCTTTGCATTAATTCGCGGTACTTCTACATTTGTAGTTCGGCGTGGTCGTGTGCTCGCAGTTGGGAATAAGGTCACTTTAATTAGATTTCTCAAATAAGTTTACTACTGTACGGGCTTTTTATTGACATTTCGTTTAAATAATAGGTCGAGAACAATCTGTTTCCATATTTTTATAAGTAAAAAGTTTGCAGTAAAATCTTTTTGGTCGTACTGTTGTATCTGGTTAGTTTTGATAACATTAAATCGATGACATTTTAAAAAAATAAAAAGAAAAAGTATAAACGATAATCTGCCATTTTTCTATTGTTTTTCTGGCCACCAAAATGAGTGAATCTAACGTTTTCGAAAAGATTTATCACTAGTGATAAAAAATGAATTACCTACGAGAAGAACGTGCAAAAAAGATCATGGTCAAAAGTCAAGCAAGCTCCACAGACTATTGCGAAACCCGGATTAACTCGCAATAAGTTGATACTATGTGTATGGTGGGATTGAAAGGCCGTTATTCATTACGAGCTTTTTCTCCGACCTAATAGTTTCGTCAAGCGAGTGTATTTTCTTTGTAATTAGCATCATCATGTACTTCATAAATAATCGGAACAAACAGCATTAGAGGAAATTTGTTTATATTTTGTTCATTTGGTTTTCTCTTCATGAATGTGTCAGTTTCAAATGGCATTCATTAATAATTTACTTCAAAAAATATACAGATAAATAAGATCATTAAAAATAATAAAATATAATAAACTGCAGAAATGAAAAAAAAATCCCTAATTTTCATTTTAATTCTCGATAGTCACACAGTAACTACCGGTTGCTAGTCATATAAAAATGATCAAAAGCATTTACAGAACTGTTCCAGATCTCTATTTTTCTATTATCATATTTAAACGACGACTTACTTATTCTTATCTGCTTAACGCTCTGGGAAACAGGCGCCAGTTTATATTATACCCATAAGAACTTTTAGAATCGCAAATATACGAAATTCCTTAGCACGCATGCGCCCACCACAAAACGTCGCGTCGCAAGCTGTAGTCAGATTTCCCCAAAGAAGTCGGAGCCCC
The DNA here is from genome assembly GCA_005406025.1 of Eumeta japonica. Taxonomy (NCBI): domain Eukaryota; kingdom Metazoa; phylum Arthropoda; class Insecta; order Lepidoptera; family Psychidae; genus Eumeta; species Eumeta japonica. Next base: position 115,875 of record BGZK01000838.1, read on the forward strand.
ATAAGTTACTGGCGGAGTTCGGCCGCGACACGCACTAAACACCCCGCCGCATTTGAATGCTCGGGCCCTAACTTTATTTTTATTCGAACGTCCTATCGTTTACGACCCCTGTAGCGGACGCCTCTAGATTTGTGGAAACTTCGCCGAATTTTAACCGACTTCAAAAAAGGAGGTTATCGGTGCGACAAGCATGTTTGTATTATTAATGAAACTGCAATATTCTATTGCGTCTATTAGGGTTTCCAAATAAATATAAAAAAATTTATAGATGAATGTATGTTTTTTATTGTATTATTTTGTGTGTTTATTCACACACACACACTAACACACACATTTTTGCGAAACTATTTATCTTTCTTTTTTTCTTATTCTTTTCTTTGCTGGCTTTTTTTTACATTTTTTTTTATTAACTTAAATTTACTTCAATTTAGGAAAGAGTGCTAGTTTTATCAAAATTGGTGGAACAGTTTTCAAGATATGAATTAATACGGGTAAGTGTGACGGCCTGACTTATTAGTACGAGCTACAGATGTGATGTCTAAGGGGAATCATCTCAAAACAAGACCGTCTTAGGCTATGCTATAGAGACATGGAGCCGGAGCCTTTGTACTCACGAAGCTTTACCTTTGGACAAATAGAGTTTGAGACCGTTTTAAAAAGCCAAATAATAAGTAACTAAAAAGAGATTGTAATTTTACGTGCAAATTGGACCACAATGATGGAGTTTCGGGGCCGCCGTCAATCAGGGGCCCTGGACCTATCGCATGTGTTTAAAAAAAAGTCGAAATTGTTCCAAAATCTAAGTCAAATTCTAATTCACATAAAAAATTCAAAAAATCAAAATGATAAATTAAACTGGACTTACTGTGCCAATTCGAGGCGAGAATTAAAAATTAATAAGATTACCAAGCAATCCGGTATGATCTACTGAAATAAAATTTGATCAATAATAAAAAAAATATTTAAAAAAATTATCTTACAACTGTGAAATAATATTTTTGTATATATACAAACTAAACCAACAAAACCAAAATCGAAAGTAGGTACGGAATTAATTAGGGCCCTACAGTTTTTTGTGGTCGGTTTCAGCAAACCATCGAATATAAAAGCGTAATCAAAATAGATGCAATATGTTTGATACAAAACGAAATTAAAAATACTTTACTTAACAACCCAATTATTTACGTACATGTAGGAATAAAGTTTTTTTATTTTGGTTTTGTTATTTAATTACGAGTATGTATAAAAATGTTATTTCATAATTTTTTTTTGAAGTCGCTTTAATTTTTTAAAATCACTTTTGTATTAAAGTGTTCGGGTAATGTTATCTTTCAAAAAACTGCGACTTTTCTTACAGTGTTGTTATTCGATGAAATATAAACGTATATTTTAGGTTATGTCTTAATTACGCTTTTTTTCCTCTATGCATAGTTAATAACAAAGTGAAAGTCATTAAAAGGTTTCGAGTTATTTTATCTGGTTATTCCGTGACACTACTTCGTAGCGGCGGTCAAGTCGTAGTCACGCGTAAAATCTGACTCGCTCTTTAGCTTATTTTTACAAAACAGATACGTTACATTCTCTTTCAAAGAAGAACTAGATTTTTTTACAACTATTTCTGTACACATTTAAGTGAAAAAAAATGTACGTGTTATTGCAATCAAAGGTTTATGCTAATTGAAATAAGAAATATACGTTTTACATTCAGCATAATCTTGGAAGTCTCGTACCGGAGAACGTGACAGACATATGTGACGGATGCACGTGACTTTTTTTAAAACCCTACTAAATTTTCCCTCGACGATCCTAAAGAAGTTTCACTTCGATCGTTTTTCCCGTGCTCTTTGCATGCCCAAGACTCACAGCGCTGCTGACTTTTATATTCGTCGGTATTAAATTTCAATCTTGACGGATTGGAAGAAAACATCCACGCTATTTTTCGAGTTTAGTGCGAGAAAATTGTAAATTTTCCACTAACAATAAAAATATTTTTATCATCACTTTTTTCGCGAAGGGACGTAAAATATCGCACAGAGCTGAGACAGAGTTAATCCTCAAATTCTCATCTATGAAAAAGTTTTCATCCATCTACATTTTGAAAGACACCAGCCAGAAGCTAAGGTTTCAAAGAAAACTTCTTAATTTCACTCGGTCCGTAAAAGTTTGTAGGAATCATTTGAAAACCAAAAGTGCCCCTTATAAAAATGTGAGAAGAATATATAGGTTATGAGAACTAAAACAATGTTTATAAAGAAAATTCTATATAAGCTAAAGCGAAACACATAATTTATAATTTTAAACGCATAAAATTAAATTAATAAATTCTAATTTTATTATATTTACTTTAGGATATTTTTAATCTATGGGTGACCGTTCCGTTATTCGCTCTGTGTCGTGACTCTGTGATGTCTGTCGTTTTGTGATACATCTACAGTTTGCGTAGGTTCACTATATTTCGTTTACACAGTTCAGTTTCCACGTATAGAGCGAGGCATACATTCGGAAAATTTTTCCCCGACCTATTTTTTTTATAATATCGGGGAATTTCTCTTGATTACAAAAGTGTAAGATGACAATCGATATCTATTGATGCTATTGCTTAAGGAGGAAAAATTAAACAAACTTTAATTTTCTGCGAGATAGTTTTTTTTCACAATCTTTAAGTTTTTATGATTAAAAAAGGTCTTTAAATAACCATGTCTCTACGCCTCTAATATTTATAAATTTTTGAAATGTGAAAGTTGTTTAAAATCAAGGTTGTTCTCGATTAAATAGTTATATTATATTTTTTTTCATTTTTATTGAATGTTCAAATAATCATTAACAATACAATCTATTGAAAATTTGATTAATTTGTTTGTTACTTTTTATGCTTTACAACAGTATGCTCGCCGCATGCATACACTATTAAGAGATAAATATTATCACCTTTTCACCGACATTGCGATGAAAATTTTTACTGTTTTAAAGCTCTACAGCTTATACATATATCTAGATCTTAGTAATAATTTCTCATCGATTTTCGTATACGATTTAAAATACGACAAAAAAAAACATTAAACAAAAGTCAATCACACAGATATTTAATATTCATGCATAACTAGCTTTGCTCGCGGCTCCGCCCGTGTGGATATATAATGAAATCCCTTTTTCTACATGGAGCGCTTTTTCTCTCTCTCGATTTACGTCCCGAACTCGGTATAATTATTAAAGTCTGTAATGACTTGTTGGTTTTTAGGTTAGTGATAAAATCTGCCACAATACCAAAAAAATACTTAAATAATGTGTAAGTTGCACACACTTCTAGTTTTTTTGCGATTACAAACTTATATCCATACCGATACATGTATATAATTTTTAACTTTAATTAAAATTATTAAAATAAGTTTAATATTTCTAAATTCGGATATTTTCATCATGTCCATGTATTTCAATTAGGTATCAATTTAGTCGTATGTCCCACTTAATAAGAGTCAACACTAATAATTTGACGATAATCATGAACATTAGCTAGACCAAAAGGGAACATTTTGCTGATCGATCAAACATTGTCCTAACTGTGGTAGGTAAGCGACTAATCACAGACCGAGCTATTTATTAATTAATCGAAAGCCTAAATAGAAGGGTCACGAGACGTTCCATACGTCACAGTTTTACCAGAAAATTATTCTCTATACATTAAATTCGAAGATCGGACAAAAACAGGAGAACATTAAAATAAATAAATTCCGTGGTGGTGAATTAATATTGAGATGCTAATGGTGAGTGTAGGAATAGGATATATATACATATAAACCACAGTGGTCAGTCAAGTATTAAAATTGACAAAAAGACTTAAGAGAGAAGCGCCGTGGCGTCTGCAAACACTCGGGCGTCGAGGTCGGAGCGTGGGTTCGGGGGTCCTCCAGACGCGCTCCTGCGGTCGGGAGGTCCTCGAGGGTAATGCGGTACGATACGTCAGTCTATAACATCATCATATTATAATGTTTATTCTATTTTCCATAGCCCATACTACACCCGACGCAATATGAAAACTAAAATAAAAGTAATAAAGAATAAAGTAATAAAGAATAATAAAAAAAGAATAGGAACGGTTCGGCCAAAAGTGTTTTCACAATTTCATCATACAAATCATTCGATAAGCGTAGGTCGATATTCTACCTCGGTACCTTAAGAAAGCTACTGTCGTACCGTGACGAGGTCGTCGAAGACCTCGTTTGGCGCCGGCCGACGCGCTCGGCAGGTGGCGTTATAAAATTTAGTACATATTCGAAAGTTACTGGCTGAAAAATTACGTAAATATATTAATGTCTGATAATTTAAGGGCCTCCATTCATTGCAAATGTAATTATATTTTTAATAATTCAAGAATAACAAAACATTTACTTAAATTATTTGGTTTATTTTAACACTCCTTGTTCTCCGAATATCTAAATAATAAAAATTTCCATTTTATAATAGAAACCCATCACATTTTTACGGCGACAGAGTGAATACATATTCTAACAGTATCTATAATTATATTTTACTCGCGGCTTTACCCGTCTAGACATCGAATAAATTCCTTCATGTTGTATTTCACCTCATTACGAAATCAAGATCCAAATGGCTATACCGTTCTCGATTCTGAACTCCGATCCCGTTCTCGATGTCAATTCCTTTCATTCTCGACTCCGATCGCAGTCCTGCTTTAAATTTTGATCTCAGTACTACTTCTCATTTCAGTTACTTTAAAAAATTAAAAATAATCGTTATTAATAAAAAATAATTTTTATTAATAACGATTAGCTGAAATACAAATTTTGACGTAAATAGCTACAGAAGTTTCGATTTTCCATACAACAATTAATTACTTATTATCCCCCCTATTAAAAAATTACAAAAAAATACTAGCGATGCATTTTTAGGTTTCCGAGCCAAAATGGCAAAAACGGAACCCTCATAGTTTCGTCCTGTCCGTCCGTCCGTCCGTATGTCACAGGAACCTTATGCAAAAACTACATGACTGTGTCTTATACAAACCGCTATTTAGTTTGGTGGTTAAATAAGAAAAGTAAATATTTCTAGGGAGCACATGCAACAGAAGTTGAAAAAACTCAACGAACGGCACATATTTCGACAGTTCTATCAAAGAAACTAAGATTTCTAAGCAAATTTTCTGATTACGTGAATAATTTCGGAAATAATCGCTACGAAAATTTGCAGAACTTGTGTACCACCCTCTATTTTCTAGAGTATGTTCAAAATATATAAAAAATAACGAATATAACCCTTAATAAATACTTTCAACGAAAATTATTTTAAAAATGATCGGATTTACTTTTGTGAGTTATAATCGAAAAACTGCGCTGCCTAACAAAAGGACGTAAGTGATATGAAGATAGGCTCTTTTATTGATGCACTTTAGTTTACACTAGTTTAACAGTAATAGTCGATACACCTACTCGTTTTACGACAGGCGACTAAGGCGTTATAAGTGCTTATAACTAATCTGTACCGCATTTCTTTGTAATAATGGCCTCAGAAACCTTATAATGAGCATGGTCCGACATGATCTTGGTCAGTTTTTTTTCTTAATTTCTATAGGTAACTAAAATTTTGTTGGACATGTGTAGATTCAATGGTTTTGCTTTTCAATTCAACAGTATTTGATCATTTTCACTCCCTCGGGGGTTAAAAGTCCAAAAAATCTTTATTATTGCTCGCCTACTTTTAATAATAACAGGATTTTTTTTACATAATTTCAATCTGTAGACTCAATGTTTCCGGCTATGCATTTATTTATAAGTCAGTCAGTTTATTTTATATATATATTAGCGGTCAGTCGCTCACTTCGTTTGACATAAATTTATGTTTAGCAATTTTTTTGTTCGTATGCGCATCCGGTTTAGTTCAACATGGACATACAATGGATTCCTTCATTTTCTGTGTCGACCGATTGTTTTGTCAATTTTAATCGCGATCATGGTGCTGTTCTCGGTATCTATTCTAATTCCACTTCCGGGTCCGGTCCTCATCCCTCTCTCGATTTCAATATAGGTCTCGATACCAATTTTGACCCTCCTTGGGCATTAATGGTCGTAATAACAAAATTATTATTTATTCTGCAACGGATATCCAAACAATCAACTTTATGAGAATTTCAAAACCAATTTTATGAGAATACGATTCCGCATCGAACTGCCGTAGTCCCATACATTCAGTAATATTTACGTGATTGCGTTACAAAGAAAACCATTTTCATTATTGATATATATATATATATATATATAACCGTTACCTGACCGCTTCGCTAATCGTAAACTGATATTCAGTAAAAATTGTTTTTAATTTGATTTAGATATGCCCGCGGTTTCACTCGCGTGTGCATAGAATGAATTTCTACAATTTTAATAGTTGCTGTTCGCGCTGTTCTGTTCTGCTCTCGATGACGGTCCACTAATTGAAGGATTTTGTCTTGTCAAATGTCTTAAGCCATAAGTGAAATTAGATTAATTATAAAATTTGACTTCCCAATCACGAAAAATATTCAATAAAGTTAAACGTTCTTCAAAAACCTTAAAATTATTGTTGTTGGTTGCTTTTGTAGATTATAAAAGGTTGTTTTTAGTGTCGCTGTCAACTAAATCAATGAAAATTAAAAATATAAAAAAATAAAATTCAAAAACACAAAATTTAATAAAAGATAAACAAATTCGACAAATTAGTTTATGACCGGAGCATGAGTCAAAACGATGTAAAGTCATAAAAACTGGCATCGACACGAAAAACAATTTTTAAACCAACAAGAACTAGTAAACCAATTATTTTAACCTTTTTTAAGGCGGTTCACTTTTTTTTGAAAAGTTGTTTTTTATCTACTTATAAAGGTTTTTAATAGACGTTCTACTGACTATTTATTACAGATAAGTCTTGATTCTACGTTACATATAAGGCCGAGATAGTGTATTACTTTCGTCTATATACAATTTTTAACGTCTATCGGGTTTTCAAATAATTAAGTAAACAAAAATCAGAATCGTCTACATATGTATACTAGACTCTAGAATATCTAATGTCTGAATGTCAACAATAGAACAAAAGAGTCACTTGAAAGGAGCTACACAAATAGTTTGCTTTCATCTATAATTTTCTGGCACGTTCGAGGAATATCGATAAACAAACGTCGTTGGCTATAAAAACGAGTCAAGCCTGAAGGTATAGATTACTCCGAGCGAAGTGAAGATAAGTCAGGGTCGGTTGAGCGATTTCGTTCGCCTTGAAAATTTAGTGATTAACAACGTGTATTTTTGGTGATACGTTGCGTCTTTCGCTTTAGAAAACCTAATTTGACGTTCGAGTGCCGAACACCTCTAGCGGCGTCTCGTCAATGTCATGTAATGCCTGAGCACCTCAATAAGACATGTCATCTGCTCATTTAATGTGATACTTTAATCTGCACCTGAGTTGGAGAAAGACTCGGGACTACGGCTCGTCAGGAATTAAACTCGCTTCACTTGTGTCGCAAGACAGGGGACACTTAAACTATAAGCGCTTCTGTAATATCGATTATCGTTTTTTTTCTGATCCGTGAACGACAGATCGTAGCGCAGCCCCAACTTCACAAATCCTGCATCCTCATCGCAATGCCAGATAAAGCTCCTGACATATGTCAATAGACCAATACGGAAATTCGTATCCTAATATTTTTTCTTAGAGGCACCCGTACCTTGAAGCGGAATAATCACTTTTTTCAATTTGTATATGCATGTAATTATTTTAAACAATATACCTAATAGATTTGTCAGCATAATTTTGCTATTGATTTTAAAAAAACATCGTATGGCACAAAGTAAAAATAAACCTCCTCGCCATTATTATTCATTACAAGTTTCCTGCAAACCTTTTTATCTAATGACATTTGATTTAACATTGGTTCTAATTTTGGCGTCAGAGCGATGTGAGTCATCAGTCCTCGAGGCTGGGGTCAATCCTTTTTAATAGGCAATAAATCAATAATAAGTAGCTTGTTTTTTAATAAACTGCGAAAACCATTTATCTAGATATTTTAATGCATGAACACTTTTGAATTCCTTGTATAGTCCCGCTTTGAAAAGAATTCTTTCGTATAGATTTTCAATAGATTCATCTTATAATTTTTGCAAATATCCGTCCCAGGGAAAATAGTTTTCTTCGAACTTTGTTATATAAATGTTTTATTTTGCGGATATAATTTATACATTTGTTACATTGCTCTAATGTATGATTCCATTAGGAAACGTTAAAATATTCTTCTCAATAAACAGATTATCATATTGTGGAAAAAATTTGAGATTTTCATTTTAATATGGAGCCCAATGTTAACAAAGCACTTTTCTTGCTTCCGATTCGCTACACTAAAACTGTCGTGATATTCACAAGGGCAGGCGCTGCAGTGCTGTCGCATACGTTTCGTTTCTTTTGCGCCAAGCATCATACAATCCGAGGGCGGAAGAACACCTACCGACCGCTGTGACCATCAGTGCGCCGCCGCCCAAGCGTTCTTGGCCATAGACGCGTCCGGCCCGCAAGCCCCGGGTGCCCCGGCCCGCTCACAGCTCGTGTCTCGGAACGTGACCGTTAAATAACTCGCGCACGCCTTCGTTAAATACAAACTACTAAGTTCGAAGCCGGTCGATGTTTATGTATCGTGTTTGTGTACGCGACTACCTCACACACCCGTACAGACGCACCCGTCCGCAGAGCTGGAAATACTAGTTTTAACCCTGACGAAAGCGCCTTGCGTTCTTCCAAATCGCTCACAGTCTTCGACGTAGGTGAAGACGCGAGTCAAGACGAAACTCATTTAACGGAAAATGTTTATCAAAATCCTCAAAAACATGTCTATTTTTTAATACGCATCGAACCAGAATGGCTCCAGCATAGAAAAAAATTAGAAAATGGAGTTTTGCGGAGTACCTATTTACGCGTAGAGTCGGAGCTTTACTTTTTATGTGTTCGGTGTTTCATCTCCTCACATGGGTCTAGAACGGTTGCAAAAAAGTTGTGCACCAATCGATCTGTCGTTAAATATAGTTTAGCTATAGTTTCACATTATTTTACGAAATTATGATGTATGGTATATTAAGAATAAAACATGCACGTTAGATACATCATCAGAAATAAATAAACCACGACGTCAAAAATAAATATATAATGAAAAATGAAATATAATGAAATTTCGTTAATAAAGGAATCTGATATGAAAATAAAACAAAGGTTGTGACCTTTGATGGAACATGAGCGTCGAAATTTCGTGTAATAAATTGAATTATTCGTTGAGCCTCGAAGGAACACATACGATGTAAAGCCAAAGTAGTTGCAAACGAGCCTTAATATAAATTTTCTGAGTTTATTTAGGTAAGACGTGCAAACGAGATCAGGTGTACTTGGTAGGCTGTACGGTGGCGCACACCAAAGCCGTTATCTGGCCTGCCCGATCATTCGTTCGAGAAATCAAAGAGCTGCGAGCCGCCCCCCGTGCCGCTGCGCCGGGACGGCGTCGTAGCTCGCACCTGCCGCAATCTCAGATTACTGATTCATTATGACGGAAAATCGATTTCCATTTTGGGAGTTAAAGCAATATTTTTTTCTATTTTTCTGTAAAATAAGAATGGTTACTTCGACGAAATCAAATTTTGAATTAACAAATAAGTATTAGTTTTGATCCCTTTACACATAAAACAAGATATTGACAGATTGCAGTATTAACTCTCCATTAAAACCTAAATGTAAAAGCTTACAATTTTTCACAGACGTTTCTTATATAAACAGGAAAGCTTAATAAAAGGATTTTTGAAGATTCTTGCTTTAAAAGCGTAAAAAAATTTCTTTCACAAGGGCGAGAAGGGATTTTACAAAGCTTCATATCTCACAAACGTGTGAGTATTCAGAAAATTTAATGAAGATGTTACAGATATTTCCAACCATCCAAATGTACAGTTTTAAGTTTTCAAAGTATTTCGTGTTACTTTCTTATTTCCTATCTATTTGGAGTTTTAGGTCAAATTATTAACGTAATATTGCACTTTTAAATTTTGCAATGTCAATGATTTGATAATACAAGGGCTGCTATTTATGTATCTGGAACTGGCCACATACATAACAATATTGCACGACTCATAATGCGAAGCATTAAGAAGTGCTCTACGAACGAATAATTTTTTTTCCTCAATTTCGTAACTTTTTTCATCAATAACACGATTAATAATTCATGTAATTTTATTAACCTGTGCACTATTTGATAGATAATTTAATGAAGATTAATTCTATCACTGGTTCAAATCGATTTAACATAATACAATTAGAAAAACTATCAAAATAGTCAAAGAAATTTCCTGTCAATCAACACTTTTTCGTTCCGGACACGATAGCGAGCGTAAAAATTCACTAATTTGATCCATTTTTTTTTTAATAGCTTGAGATCCACTGTCCGGAGATTGGTATTGAAAATGGTTAACTTGATTTGTGTCGTTTAATAGTTATTAACAAAAAACGAATGAACATAATGAGTCGTGCACTTTTGGATTTTCCAAATATTTTTAAAATCAATTACAACATTTAAAAATGGAACTCCTTGGCGGTAGAATACAGTTTGTTTCATGTAACTGTCAGTTGTTCTCTCATGGTGGCGTCCTTTTGAAAATTGTGTCTTTATCACGATGTATTTAACTCGTGAAAATTTTTGAGATGATTTATTACGATTTTTGGCGTGGGCTAGCTTAAAAATAGTGTATCAATCAACTCACTTCGACATATGGGAATAAACCACCATCAAAAACCACCGTGTATCACTGATTTAGTGAGTGAGTCTGATCGTGGGCGATCTATGCTCACGGACGAATTTAAAGAAGGTCGTCCCAAATCGGTTGTTGCACGCACCACAAAATATCAATGTTGCACGGGAACTAATGATACAAACTCATCATGTTACATATCCCGAGATAAAGGCGTCCCTGAGCATAAATATGACGAGCATTTATTAGATATCACATGAAAATTTGGCTGTAAAAAAGATTTGTTCGCGTTGGATTCCGCACAACTTGAGCATTGATCAAAAAGAAGCTCGTGTCGATTGGTGCAAAAAATGGTAAAAAAATACAATGGTGGTGTGTCAAAAGCTGTTTATAGTATCTATGTAGGTGATGAATCTTGAATTTATGCGTATCAATCACCCCGGAACTAAACAACAGTCAACGGTGTGGGGGTTCCAAGATGAGCCGAACCCAACCAAACTGATTCGTGCCAAAAGCAAAACAAAAAGAAGCATGATTCCACTCCGATACCTAGCAGGGCAATACGTGGAGGCGCCGGGACGAGCTCTGGTCGAGCGCCCTCACGTGCGATAGAGAGGGCAGATGCGTCATATACTCTAGCGCAACCGAGATGCAAGACAACAACACTGCTTGAAAATAAAGGCGTAAGCGACAAATTTTATTTATTATAAAAATATATAATATATAGACAAAAATAAAAAGTCAATGGAAAAGTATACGTGAAAACATTGTTTGAGATTTTATTATGAAAAAGACGTATGAAATTTACTATATCACAAGAAACTGTGTTTTATTAGGGTTATTTACAAGATTTTTTTTATCGAACAAAAATTAAATCTCGTTTTAAAATACAATGGACAAAGCTATGTACTTACAATATATTTATTCCAGTTATTGAATAAATCTTTTACAAAAAACTTATATTAAAATTTAATAAAAATTGACCCATTTGTATAATACAGGCTCTCCAATCTTTTACACATGTAATGGACTGAAATAGCATAGGTTTTCATAGAAATGACTAAATTAAAGATTATTTTGTTACTGATGGAAATACCCTATTAAAACATTCTATTAATTTATTAGTATTTATTATTATGAATACGCGTAAATTTTTACAACTAAAAGTAAGGAAAATAGTATTTTTACTTGATGCTCCTCACCACTATTTGTACTTCCCGAGCGTAAGTCCTCTGAGCGTAAAACTTTCTTCATACGAGTTATGATCACATTTTAGTCACAACATTTTTGTTACATCATTACATTTACTTTGCACGAGCCTCGCGACGTCCTAATGGTGAGCGTGGGTTCGCTTCTCTTCCTCCTTATATCACCAAAAAGCGATCAGCGAGCAGCTTTAAATTACCAGCGAGCTTAAAGCTCGACGCGAATTTAATTAAAGTGCCCGGTCCTCGACGCGGTGTACGGTAATTAATGCCCTAACAGCGTCATCCCTAACGCTATAATCGCAGTCCCTCGAGGGCCGCCACCATAACGATAAAGTTTATTAACGAAAAAACCTTCGGGATCCTCTCGCGGCTCGCGGCGACGCCCAATAAAGCCTTCGACGATGGCTTTCGCTTTGTAAAGAAAATTAGCAGGACGGGGACGAGCGCCGATACGACTGTGCGGCGGGCGCCGGCCTTAGGCCCGAGCACGTCAGCGCTACCGTTCGGCGCCGCTCGTGCTGTGGCCGGGCGGCCGAGGGACAGGCGCGGGTCACGGCACGTCCTCTGGCGAGATATAGCCTGACGATGATTGGTAAGACTGTTATCGGCGTACGTAACGCAGCGGCTTATATGCTATCATCCATTCACAAACGTTTGTACTTCTTGTAATGACAAATGAACCGTTTGAAACGAAAATAATAAGATATTTTTGAAGCGGCATATGCCGTTTTTGATAATTAGTTTTTCAAAATAACGTCTGTTTTTAAATACTTATTTTTCTGGCGGTAAATCTTATTCATATATCTACTTAGATTTTCATTGACGTTAACAGTAGATTAGACATTACATACAAACACTTTCAAACGTATGTCGCATCATAGACTCGTGCTCAATAAAATATGCAAGGAATATTTAAGTTATCTGCTGTAATAAAACATTTTTTTATGCACTATGCACAATTTATTTTGTATTTGCACTCAAAATAGAATAATTTCCACGACTGGAGCGCCACACTATACATACCAATTTACTCACAGTAGTCTAAGGATTTTTCTAAGCTGTTTTTAAATTTTTCTAAATGTTCATATTTTTATTTAAATATGCTTAATATTTTGCGTATTGCCTAACAAAGTCCAGTGTATCTATTAAAGCGCTGGCATAATAAAACTATTCTTTTACGGCGCTCTAACACATTTTGTAACAAAGTAAATAGGATGATTATTACAATGAAATAAATTCTTAGATGTGACGTTAGCTGCAAATGAATGAAGCAATACGTTTGTGGTATTGATAAATCAAATTTTGAACGATATAGAAATATTCTTAATCATAACTTTTAAATAGATTTTGAGCAAAAACATTCCTACGGCAGTAGCGGCGAGTTTGAATTTTCAAATCACAAACACATACAAAAAAAGATGCTTGCACAATAACGCCAGGTCGCTGAAAAAGTATTTTGACCTTCAGATTTTTTATAAAGTTTTTCAGGCATATAAAATGAAAATGAATCGTCTCTAAGCGGCTGACTTTTGTGTTGAATTTTGAAAGAGAATTCGATACGTAACACTTTGGGGACAAGGTTTCGTCTTATTTCGCATCGAAGTTTTCATTGTAAAATGCAATATTAATGTTGATTAAAGTAGCGAAGAAAAAAAGATAAAAAAGGTGCAACCAATTTTCATGACCTTACACTTATCTCATTATAATTATATCGTTTTGTATTACACCCTCTAAACGTCCAACACATAACAAAAAAGATCTGTGTAGTGTGTGAATTAGGTAGAACTAGGTAGTTATCGATTACTGGCGATGTCGTGAGCAAGTTTTCCTTCTGTTTATAGTTCATAGTTGTAAGAACAACGTCATTTATTCGCATCGGTCGCAAACATATTATCTTTTAAGAAAATTATGACATTCGTAAACGATTATAGAAATAGTTCACGTAAACTGATTTATAAATAAAATGTTAGGAATTATGCACATAATATTAGGATCGTATACAGAATCACAATGTAAAAACATTTCAGTCAGAAAAGAAAATGAACCTGTTCGATTGCATTTGTATCGAATGACACGTGTTCCTCCACGTTGCAATAAAGTAGCGTCTGCTTCGGTACTTTATTATTCTTCAAAATATTTAGAGGTTTGAAGCGAGAGACAGCTCTACTCAAAGACAAAGCAACTTTAGGTGTTTCTTGTGTGCATTTTTACAGACCATGACACTCGACACCACCACATAATTTGGCAGTAACGCCAAATAATGACGTTTCATGTAAAATCTACACTCCGTGAAATTATTTTTATTTTTGTAAACGTATGCGGTCTGTATAGTTCAACATGACAAATGGTATTTACAATATCAGCCAGAATCAATAGATTTTGCTATCTTAGTGAAAAATAGACGTCGAAATAAATGCTCACAAACAACGTAACTTGCAAGATTTTCTTTTTGTTTGTACCACTAAACATTTTCTTTTTGTCAAAAAGGAACACATTACTGTAGAAAAGTTAAGAGAATTCCATTTGAAACTATTATTTTCATAAAAGTACAAGTAAGGAAAACATATTGGATGAATATGGTATAAATATTTAGGTACCTAATTTTTTTATTGTCAGAAAACTTGTGAATTTCTTTCACAGTAACGCTAAATCGAAATTGTGAGGCTTTGCAATTTTGCCCTCATATGTTTGCTCACCATATTTTATTGATGTGTGCTGAAACTGAGACCCTTGCGGGTATTATTTCTTTTTTATCTCCATATTTTTATCTTCAACAATGTCAATGATATATTTTACTAGACGGGGCCTTCAAGGTTAAAGCCTACGTTAACTTTGAACTGTATTTTAATACTTTGTTGAAAATTGACACCTATCGCACGTTACATTCGAACTAAATCTGTGTCTAACCAGTACATATTAAGTCATTTACAATTTTACTATTTTGGGAAAAAAACGAATAAAAATAAATTCACTCAGATTTCAATCTTTCACAACGCTTTATTGTCTTCCAAACTCTTTGAAGTAGAATGATAATTTGGCTAAAAATTAAAATCCATGGCTCAAAAATATCCTCATAGTTTCCGAAGAGCAAATGTTAATATTTGGACTTAAGTTTTGAAGATATAAGAATGACAAGTGAAAAAAATAATTTTCTGTTTTCTTTTCTTCAGTATTGTAGCGCGAGACGTCAATGAAGCCTTTTAGAAACTCCGTGTTAATAGCAGCAAAAATTTTAGAGGCTGTTTATTATATCGATTTGTTACATAAAAACGAATATTTACTAAAATCCGAAAATTATGTTTTCCCCCTGATGATATGCATATTTTTATTTCGATCGGACCAATAATAATCAAAGGATTTGACTTAAATTTGTAAATCTTACATTAATTATATTGTAATCGGTTGAGTCGTTTCGGATTATTGTCAAAAAAGTATAATCTAAAAATTTTTTTTCATAAGTTTTAAATTAATCAACCGTTCTTTTTCCAAAAATAAAGCTTTTCGATAAAAGTATTTATCGCTCGGTAGTTTTTTTTCTAATTACCTTTATACTTTAAGTTAAAACCAGTTGTATATTCGAGCTTACAGGATTCGAAAATATTTCATTCAGTCATAATTCAAACACGATCGATCCATACTAATATTAGAAATGCTAAAGTATCTCCGGCTGTCTGTCTGTTACCTTTTTCATGACTAAACTGCAATACCGGTTTTGATAAAATTTTGTATGGAAATAGTTATCAGGGAACGAACATGGGTTAATTTTTGTTTATTTATCTATCTGTTTGCTCGTATGTTTTTGAAAATTCGACAATAATTAAACTGATTTAATGGACTTTAATGTATTAACAGAGCAAATTTTATAATATACAAACTACTCTTCATTTATCTTTCTACCTATCTATATGCCTACTTTAATTCGACAATGACTTAACCGATATTAATGAAATTTGAAAAACTAATAAATCACATTGTCACATAAAATATAGGTTACTGTTTATTTACTTTTTTGAATGTTTATCTGTATGACTTCTTATGACTAGAACCTTTAAAATTTATTAATTTAAGGAGGGTGTTAGCGTGTGTAATGAGGATTAAGAGGTAGATGGGAAGAGAAAAGATATAATGTGAGACGGTGATGTTGAACGAAAACATAAGTGAACATATTTGGTTATGATACGGTTTTGTTCCGAATCATATAATTTCATGAACCAAATCATAACCAAATATGAAATCGGACAATATCGTAACCGAGAGCGATAGCGCGAATGGAAAATAGAGGGATGCATGATTGGAATAGAGAAAAAAATCAAATTAGAATTAACTACGAAATCGGGATTCAGATCAAAAACAGTATTGAATCAGTATCAATGATAGCAAGAGTACTTGATATAGAAAATGAGAAAGAAATCAATTTTATATCAACGCGTACAGAGCGACAGGCAAAAGTTAGTCAACTAAAAATTTTGGTAATTTTAAAAACACTATTTTTCAAAAAATAAACTTTTTCGTATGCCGCAAGAACCTTGTGGAATACGAAAAAGGCATAATAAAATCCACCATTCGAATTGAGATATACGAATTGAGGTAGTTGCAGTAAAATTAAAAGTGCTCCAAACATTGGCAGCCGGAGTAACCACCGTGATATAGACCATTGTATAGAAGAACATTTCGTAACTTTCCGCTTTAAAATATAAAGATTTCTAAAAATACGGATATATTAAAAATATTTACAATAATAAAATAAAAATTCCGTAATTTCCGAGACCGATGTCTCGTCAGTATCGATATCGGATACAGACAAATATCGTCGAAACCCTCCGTCAACCCACAGGGTGCGTCCTGCCTACGATTGTTCAATGTAATTTTTCTATAGACAGTAACAAACCTTTCTTCCAAACAGCAACGTCGTCGCAAACCACAGTCACAGACGAGCAGCAATTCGGCGAGTTCGTTAGCCGCGTCCGAACGAGGCGATCAGTTTCAGAGTTCAACTTAAACATAAATTAGCTACTCAGGATAAACACTCGCAAGCTTCGCCGTCAATTAAGCGCATCAGCCATTGTTCCATCATTGTCGAGATAAATGGGTACACAGCGGCTTCTTAAGACAGACCGAACGACGCCTAAGTTAGTGCTCCCCTATTGTATTTTCTCAAGCAAAAGGCTTTTATTATCATAGACATGGATACAAAAATAATACAATTATTTCATCTTTCTGCTACTAAGATTATAGCATTTCATTAATTATAATAGAATTATTACTATTATTGTTATCGTTATTATATATTTTTGTAATTAATGGCTTAACTCACTGATATTTACAATCAAAAACTAAGGTTAACCTGAAATAACCTTAAAAAAATGTAACTACTCAAAACGGGCCGCAAAATACATTGGAGACATTTACCAATCCCTACTCCGCTGGAGAAAGTATACTTCGAATCACGCGTGGTAGGGATAAGAAAAAGATGGCGCGTAACGGAAAAATGTGACGCGTAACGAAAAAATGTTACACTAAATTTTTTTCCAACCCCGATAAAAAAGTTTCACTTCAAAAAAAGCATATGGTTAGCAGAAAATAGCGAAAATCCTGAAAAATTTGTTAAGGAATTTTTTAAATTTTCGAAAATGGCTTACAAAAAAATCGAAACAGTGGGTTATTCCATTGATTCATTTCTTTTTAGGAGGTACGTAATACATTTGCACACACACTTCACACTCGTGCGCTCGTGCACGTGCACGCGTAGGAATGCAAACATGGACCTATGTATTAAACAAGTTATGGGACAGCTTATACCTTGAGGGACGCCAGCACTCACGCGCTTGAAATCCGAGCATAAACTGTAAATTGCAATCTTAATGCACCTTCTGGTGACGAAATTGTCAGTCTATCTATAGATAGGATGCACTAAAACGGTTTTCCAGGAACACGAGACTTGTAAGTCGAAAGAATAAGATTTGTATAATTCATAACTATTTATTTTAATATTATAAAGAGCGTTAAAAATGCTATCACTTACGACTTTACAATCGCGTAATCAAAAATTTATCAGTTTTACTAAAACTTATATCATATTAAGTATTTATAAGTGCATAATAAAACAATTCCATAAAATCCATTCGTTTTGATTAGCGTTACTGGATAATTAATTAAAAATTCACTTTCGTGATGCAGCAACATTATTTCGTTTCACAAACGTTTGGCCGTATTCCAAAACACTGGCCGTTGAGCAGATACTTACCCACACTCGCGCACTCGCTCCCCACAATCATTTTTAGGGTTCCGAAACAAATTACAAAAACAAAACCCTTATAGTTTCGTCATGTCCGTCCGTCCGTCCGTATACCACAGACATTTTACTCAAAAACTACATGATGTATATTAATGAAATTCATAGAGTAGCCTTCGCTATTTAGTTTGGTAGTTAAATATTAAAAATTAAAAATTCTAGAGGGGGCACTTCATATATATAACAAAAGCTGTAAAAAAATTCATCAAACATTCACGTGTGGCATATATTTCGACAACTCTTTTAATAACACTTTAATGTTCTTAAACAAATTTTTTTACTAATTGAATATTTTCGGAAATTATTTCTCCGAAAGTTACAAAATTTGTGTCTCTCCGTTTATTTTTTAAACCGTAAATCTGAAAAACATCAAAAAAAAATTGAAAAGGTAACACTTAATAAATACTTTCAACTAAAATTATTTTGAATATGATCGTATATACCGTTTTTGAGTTTTTGCCGAAAATTGCGCTTTTCTACCAAAGGATATAAGTGCCATGAAGACACGCTCTTTTACTTGTGCTTTTTAGTTTACACTAGTTTAAGAGTAACAGTCGACATACCTATTTGTTTCTCTAGTTATAGGCGACTAAAGTGCTTATACATATTCTGGGCGGGAATCATGGAAAAAATTTAACATAGTTTTTTTTTCATCTGTATTGCTTCCTTTGTAGTAACGGCTTTGAAACCCTACAGTGAGCTTGGTCCGTCATGCTCTTGTCCATTTTTCTTACGATATATTCAATCGTCGTCTTGCGTTAAACATATAATGTTGTCTAGTGAAGTTGTGATTGGCTTTGTTAATATATATTTTATAGGTATTTAATTTAAATATTCTGTAGCTGTAAGTACGCTTTATCACAATAAATAAATAAATTTACATTTCAAATATATCAAAAAAAGAGTACCATTATTTGCAGGCTCATGTCGGTGTGAGACGCGCTAAATAATTTTTTTTCATGTACAACAAATGGGATTTATTAAAGGTTAACTTAAACATTAAACGCTAGCGTTTAACGATTAATATTTATTTTTCATACATAGGAAAACTTGAAAAATGCTGTGGGTACGTGACTTATTAAGGACGTTTGTTTGTGTTGATCGCCCGATATTATTGCTTACACTTTATAGTGAACGCTGATGTCAATGATTTAATAAAATCATGGTTGTGTAATGGAATGGGATAAAGCTCAAAGTATCTATTACAAAGATGACATATCCTCAAAAAGCAATATTGATTTTTTTTCCATTTTTAATGTTTGAAATGAGTTACCGCTGTGAGTAAAATCATCGCTTCTCTTGCATTAAAAATTAACAAGAATAAAGAGGAATTTCCCAAATTAAACTTTCCATAGTTTCCATAATGAATTGATTTGATTTTATTTGATTTAAACTAGTCAGACCCTAACAATGCATTGATTAACGAAAACAAAACAATTTTTTTAAATTAACTTTGCCCAATGACTACCAAATTGAAGTCAATTTAAGATTTTTTGTTGTACCTAACATCGGTGACTCGCATGCTCGTTTGATAATAATTGAACAACTTATAAATAAAAAATGGCTAATTCATTCCATTAAATCTGTATACCTAATTCTTGCGGAAGTACATCGACTCAGTAACTTTTGCATGGACGACTGTACAGAATTTCTTATATCAAATAAATGATCCAATACGAATTCAGCGCTTATGTACCCACGAGGTCGACAACGGCACCGCGTGCCCTTCGGCGACGTCGTGTATCGCTGAATCGTTCTCGCGTACGCGCACCGATAATTAGGAATCATTGACCTGAATAGGTAAAGCACTAGGTAGGATCGTTTCGTGAAGTCATTTCATTTCGTTCGACACATAAGTGTCCTAAAAACACTTCTCTAAAGAGCTCTCAAGTAAACAAGTAAACAAGTCACAAGGACCACCGTGCTACGTAAAATCATACATTCTCGAGTCGACGCAATTGCCGGGCTTAATTTCTGTTTATATCCACGCTTTAATTTCACGCTAATTAATACCCGTGTCTCTCTAATTAACTGTCGTTTAGCCGAATACAATATCTGAGTTAATTCAGCACGCACATTCATTAATAGACGTGTCAGCTCTTAACCATAGATTATCGGCTGCTTTTGTCACCGCCGGCGGATTATCACTACGATGCAGCTATATAGGGTGTTTGATCGAACCTGCAACGACGTAACTATTTGTTCTCTTTATAAACGTTTCAGAAGGTGCACACGTTTGTTCTTGGCAGCAAAAGAAGACTTGACAGATTGTACAATTCATTACGTACTAACAAAACCCTTCACCTTATTGGTTTAAATCAACAA
Source organism: Eumeta japonica (assembly GCA_005406025.1). Classification (NCBI taxonomy): domain Eukaryota; kingdom Metazoa; phylum Arthropoda; class Insecta; order Lepidoptera; family Psychidae; genus Eumeta; species Eumeta japonica. The sequence goes on from BGZK01000838.1 coordinate 136,454, forward strand.
TTCTTGTATGTATACATTTTGTGTACCTTTATACATTCGTGATATTTTTTCTAAGCTTTGATTTATTTATCGCTATTTCATTGTTGCATTATTTGTTCCCGACAATAAATAGCACTACATTACATGCGTCACAAATTACTCCACATAAATAAAATATATAAGGAAATTTTACATATCACTATATTATTTATCTATAAATTTATTTTTATATAGGACATAAGCAAATTTTCCCGCGAAAAGTTATAATTTTCCCACGACAAAATCGAAAGAGGGTAAGCAAATCTCGGTTGCGCAGGTGCTAATTAATTATATTCGGTAAATTAATTTTTGGCCTTAAATTTTGTATTCTGTATTTATTTTCGTTAGTATTCATTTTATCATAATAACAAAGAAATTTTATAAGGATATATCAATTTCTTCGTCATTAGTTTTACTATATAACTAGAACAATATTATTATTGTTCTAGTTAACTGTGTTCCATGTTTGTTTGTCAATTTCCGTTCATAAATGCTTATTAAACATTAGTTTATTATTTTTATTAAGTAAATAATATATACTAAAATAAATAAATAGCTTCTTTAAAATTAGCAACGCATTTCCATATCAATGGATCTTTTAACGATAAAATATTGTTTAATCCTATTCAATGCTTCGTGGTTTAATCGCTAAATTAGTGTCACATTATCCAATTTATTTTAAATAATGTACAATCTCTAACAGTGTCTTACACATATTAAATATAGAGAGATATGTACGAGACATTTTAAAAGTTAATTGATTCTTCGATGGTCCGTGCACAGTCGAGAGAACACACATACCCCCCACATAAACGCAATACAGACGCGCTCGCTCGTACCTCGTCACGCGCTGTCGCACAAATTGTAATTAACGCAAACACTCGACAGTGCTCTCAACATCAATGCTACTTCGCCGTAGACACATCGATCTTTCAACCGTTACGTCAAACGCTGTTTTTCTGGATAATCCTAATTTGTTCTAAATTCTTTTTATTTTTGTGTACAAAAAAGTCTATCGAGACTTGTGGCAGAATTAAACAATGGAATGGCAGAAAACGAAATGGCGACAGACTTTTTAACGATAAAATATTATAGATGTACTGCGGTGACTCGCGCGAAACATGTACTATGTCATTTTAACTTGCTTTTATTAGCTCCACTTGCATGTATGTATTTGTGAATTTATATATTTAGGTAATGGAATCTAATACACTGAGTTTTACACACTTCTAATTGTTGGCTCATCAAGAAACTAAGCGATTGTGAATAGTTCTGATGACAATACAAAAATACTATGCTATTATATCCAATTTTAAATAAATGAATATTTTTCTTAACATATCATATTTCATATTTCGTTTAACTCCTCTCAAAAATTATTAATTTATTTCATTGTTCCTGTTCTTTGATGTAACATGACATAAAGAAAAAACAACTTCGTTTCAACAAGGTACCCCAGTACATCTTTCTTTTTTCTTGTTTCATTCCTTGTACGATCACTGAAAGCCAAAAGCATGCTTTTTTGATCCATTACATAAAAGATTAAAGCAATTACTATCTAATTAATATTTTTAAGATTTAACCTATTTTACTGAAATCAAAAATGCTATGAATTCCACCAGGCCGTTTATTCCGCGTCCATTTGGTGGCGTTTAAATGAAAGTTAAGCGATAAACAATAACGAACGTCAAACAACACTTTCGCAGGCCGCTCAGCCGGCTGCCTTCAGCAGGTAAAACCATGTTCAGAGCTGCCGACGTAACTGCAGGGCGCCGATCCCGTAGCCGTACCATTCAATGAAATCACTTGCAAATCCCCATTACAAAAAACGACAGCCGTGTTATAAAAAAAGAAGGACGATGCACTCTCGCTGTCGCGGTGGTTGAATCGACCTATTGTTTTTTCGTTCTAGAAATTATTTGTATTTTGTGGTATTAATGGTGCGTTAAGTACAGTATTTATAAAAAGGTTTTAATTGTTAAACCGTTAAGATGTACGAAACGTCCTTTGCCTACAGTTTATTGCAATCTGTAGATACAATTTATTGATGTACAAAATAAATACTAAAATGGGTTTAAGCTATTAAAATCTGCCTAAAATGAGAAGAATTTTAACAATTCATTAAAAAATTAAATAATAAGACTACATTCGTCTGATAAAGGATTAATATATTAAGCATATGTATAGTACGTGTAAAATAACGCCCTGTGATGATCTTTTTCTCATATTATTATTATTATTATATAAATGTCGAGAGCAGGACTGCGAGTGGAAACCGAAAAAAAGATCTAAGAGTTTTCTGTAAATGGATATACGAAAGAGTTTTCCTTAATCTGGTCCAAGAATAAGGAATGCCAGCAAGTAATACATAAATCAAATGAAAATGAAACAAAAGTTACGCAGATTTGCTTACAAAGTGGTATTTTCGCTAATAAAGCTACTTGAATTTCCATGAAGTCCTGATTTGGAGCATTTTCTGCGTGTTGTTGTGTGGTCGCTCACGTGTGGCGCGCTGAAGTCTTTGGTCTGGAACTGGCCGATTACATAAACAATATCTAAAAGTGATTACTACATTTGAAAATTAAACACTTTCGCTGTAGAATACAATTTTTCATATGTCAATTATTTTTATATTGTGGCGTCATTTTAAAAATTGCATATTTTTATCACTATGGATTTATCGTAAAAATTTTCGAAATACGATTTTCTACGATTTAAAGTTTAATTTGACAGCTCGGCAGAGCTTCGCTAGGCATTTAACTCATTTTGGCGTTGAAGCACCATGCAAAACGACTAATTATCACTGGTTCGCAGAATTCAAGTGCATTCGGGTCAATCTCAGTGACGAATTTCATGATGGTCGCCCGTCCATCGCTGTGAACAACAAAAACATCGATGCTGTGCGCCGTATGATCGAAACAAATAGACATGTGACCTATCATGAGATTAGAGCATCCTTAAGCCTAGGCATGAGTTAAATACAATCAATGCTACATAAACTTTGGATGTGATAAATCTGTACTCACGGTAGATTCCACACAATTCGACTGATTTTTAAGTAACGGACCGCGTCACTTGTTGAAACGCCATGCTTACCAGATTCAAGGAAGGGACGTCAAATTTGGTGTGGGGTATAGTGACAGGTGACGAAATATGGATTTATTGCTATGATCCCAAAATAAAGCAGCAGTCGACCTTATGAGTCTATAAGATGAGCCGAAACGAACCAAAGTGACACGCGAGCGAAGTGCCTCTAAGCAGATGATTTATTTTTTTCGATAAAACTAAACACATAGCTACTGTTGCTTTGGAGAATCGTCGTTCCGTGAATAGTAATTGGTACACGACCATTTATTTGCCGGATGTTATTGACAAACTCTGCAAAAAATAACCGTAAACATTTTATCATCTTGTACCACGACAATGCCAGTTCACACACTGTCAAACAGGCAAATAAAAGATTGAAGGAGAAAGATGTAAAAGCCATGAGCATCTCCGCCTACAGCCCCGATCTTCGTACCTTGTGATTTTTTTTCGCAAAAATTGAGAACCAATTATGCGTCAACGATTTTCATCAACAGGCTGACGAAAAATATGAAAAATATGTTTCAGAGGTCAACAGTGAGGAGTGACATATGTTTTCAAAATTGGTTTATTTATATGAAAAATTGTATTTATGATAACGGAGACCTTTTTGACCATTCATAGTATTTTTTCTCATTCATTCTAAAGATTTTCAGTGCACCCTACGCAAATATAACCTTTCGGAAAAGTTATAATAACTGCAATAACATGTACTGGAGAGAGCTTAAAGCCCGACGCCACGTTGTAGAAACGGAATTACGGAAGATACTTGGCTGTGCGCATGTCTCTTTATGACAAAGCTAAAATATAGGTGCCTACACATCTGTATTTTTTTATCATCATCACATTTGTAATAAAACGAGCATCTAGTTTATTTTAGTAAAAAGATAGGACCTATCAAAGTACACGTTCAAAGTAAGAGTTCCATTCGATGAGCGATCATCAAAGCACACGTACACACTTATGTGCCGGTGACCTATATATAATCTTGAAATTTAGTACGAAGAGAAGTATTTTAGCACAAATAAATAAATTAATCTGAAATTCATTTATTTTAAATCTAGAATGAAATGAATAAGCGTCAAACGTACATATGGCGCTCAGAAAAAACTGATAAAATTTGTTATTTCTATTTAATGAATTACTGCACCATTTTTGCTCTATAGCTTGGTTCGATTCCTTATTAACTATAACCTATTATAATTTATATTTCAATTTTATAAGTCGATAAGTGTTCTTAAATGGTAATTAAATTTTACTTTTAAAATTTCCACTCAAAAACGCAAGCCACCACGTGGTTGTGGTTGACGTCCCACGATAGGCTACGACTGAGGATCGCAAACAACATCAAGAACTTGCCTTAAATTTCAAAAAAACGGAAATATGACAAAGGAGTAATTCAGTTTATTATATGATGACGTCAAGTAGAAATCCATTAGAGCAGTTACCATTTCACGTAATTTTAGCACAGATCCAAAATATTGAACCTTATATATGAATTGTAAAAATTATTTTGTATTTTTATTATTGAAATTAGCATACTTCGATTGGTTATGATGATATATATTGTTTATGCTATTTTCAAGTCTTTTAATTCAAACATCAAAATGTTAAAATGCTCAATCGTGAGTATAAGCTTAAAATAAAACAATAACAGTAAATTAGTACATAATGCTTATTTTTTTGTGACTTCTCGTTATGACTTTCATTTTTAGGGTTCCGCGTCAAAATGGCAAAAACGGAATCCTTGTAGGTTCGTCATATTAGCTCGTCCGTCCGTCTGTATGTCACAAGCCTTTTATTCAGAAACTACAGAACGTATATTGATTAAATTTATAGTTTAAGTGTGTTTTGTAAGCCGCTACTTAATTTGGTGGTTGAATAACAAAAATATTTTTTTCTAAGGGGGACACTCCATATGGGTATATTTCGGAAATATGGAACATATTTCAACAGTTCTTTTAAAAACAATTCAAGTTTTTTAAGCAATTTTATTAATTACGTGAATAATTTCAAAAAAATCGTTTCTAAAGTAGCGGAAATTGAGTCCCTTCGCGGTACTTTGTAAGCCGTATATCCAAAAAACAAAAAAAAATTAAAAAAGGTATGGCTTAAAAAATGCTTTCAAGGTAAATTAGTTTGAACATGATCAAATATACTGTTTTCGAGTTATTACTGAAAAACTGCGCTTCTTAACAAAAGGACGTAGAAAGTCAGTAATGTGCCATGAATATACGCTCTTTTCCTAATGCAATTTAGTTTACACTAGTTTAGTAGTAATAGTAGACATACCTACACGTTTTTTTAGTTATAGGTGACTAAAGTGCTTATAACTATTTTGTGCGGGAAACAGGGAAAAAGTATAACAACTTAACTTTTTTCATCTGTAGTGCATTTCTTTGTAATAATAATTTCGGAATAAGCATGGTCCAACATGCTCTAGGTCAGCTATTTTAGAAACTATCTCTCTAAATGTTTTTATACTTTATCTGAAAAATCTGTACACATGTTGCTGCACCGACAACGGAACCCTAGGCTGATCGTGATGCGATACACACCTTACCAATTTTTTATTGAATTAAGAAATACCTACCGAGAAAGAATTTGAATTAGGGTGGTCGTGTCCAATAGTGGACTGGACTAACGCAAACAACGCTGACGATGACAACAGATCGAATATTCATTCGAACAACAACGACTTTTATACCCATTGCCGTGCATGCTGTACTCATAAATACCTTTGATGTTTTTTTTTAATCCTGTGATTGTTAGACAACGTTCCATACAAATTGCAGCCAATGGCGCAACTTTGACAAACTTTGAACTACCCGCCCACGCCAAAGAGCCGACCCGGGTACTCGGCGTACGGATTACGAATATCTGTTACAGTCCGATTATATATTTCAGATGCATACTTTGAAACCATTAGGTATGTGACAGGTAATTTAAGTTTTGACGTGACAACGTCTTAAATTAGGTTGCGGCTGGGAGTCACTTATGAAAGTGTAACGCTCGGTAACGTTACGATGAGTCACCGAACGTCAGATTAGTAAACGCTGTTGTACGCAAATGTATTGCCGTATGTATGGGTATGTTAATATGAAATTCAGTGCGAGATATAAATTAATGTTTTAAATATAATTCTTTGTATAAATAAATGTTTTAAATTGTTACTATTATTTCATCCTTCTTCCTACTATACGAATGAATATTCACATTAAAATGATTTTACCACTCAAAGTCGTTGTCACGTAAAACTTTCGCCCGTATACCGACTTTACAGGTAACCAATTTTTTTAGTCGCATTATTGCAATCTTAAAGTTTGAAAACCCTGGAAATGGAATTTGAGACTGTACGACAAATTTTAGAGAAGCGCAAGTAGAAAATGTAGTTTAGCGCCGTCCTGCGGAACCGGGAACGCTCGTAAATAAAACGCGTCTCGGCGCGGGGGGTTACCGCTCGTAAACAGCGGGTTTTACCGGAGCTTTATATTTGTACTTGGGCGCACTCCTCCCGATTCGTCACAGCCCGAGAGGCCGCATTACCGGTATACGGCCGGCGGCGGGAGCTGCCCGCGCCGCGATACACGGGTAACGACTTCGAGAGGATACGAGGTGCTAATAAAGTCTCAACCTCGTCCTATTGGAGTTTCGGTCGCTTTGTGCTCGTCAAATTCTTTTAATATACTATGTTTTATAGCCATCGCCCACGACTCCATATAATAAGGGAAATGTTCATCCTTTACGTCAACGCGACCTTAAATCTGACCTCGATCATAGACTCGCTGCCGATCCCCTTCGCACATTTCTGGTTCCAATCTGATGCTGGGCTCGGCTGTGCCCGGTCTTAGTCCTCGAGCCAACATCGGTCTTGATCCTGGTTCCCATCGCTATTCCCGTAAAAGCAACAAACGGTTGTCTCTGTATTCACACTTTGTAATTTAACGGCTCTGTATGATAAAACAACTTCTAAGCATTATTCATCATTTCAAAGCATTTTTTATCAAATCAACTCAATCTATGAATCTAGGAAAAACCCATTTCAAAAGTCTCAGGCTCTATTATGTTACACTCTATATTATGGTAGCTTATAATATGGGCGCATACAGGTAACTACATTGCGATTTTAAGCTCTATTTTGTCTGACAAACTCTGAAAAATAATACTACTTTGGCCTCTCTAGAAAACAAAATGGTACGCGTAGTTTTCTTTTTTGTAATCATGTATTTCGATTCGTTTAATTTTATTATTCAATATTTCACTCAGATTAAAGTAGTAATCAGGAGAATATTTGAGCAGACTGAGGATTTAAGGTCTTAATAGCACTTAGAAAGATCTAAAATGTACATTCTGGACATCGACCTCTCTGAATTCTCTAAGTTATTCACGGAATCCTAGCAGCATATTTTGTAACTGAATTCGCAAAACGCTATTTATAAATCTTTAGCTTTCGTCATTTTGTCGTGAGAAGTGTTACAATTTAGGAAATTCCAAAGTTAAACAAAGGCCATAGATAATAGATAAAATAACGTGGATATTGCATTTTTTTATCGAAAATCGAGATGTGCGGAATTCAAGTAATTTGGTAATTTTATTCATAAAAAACGTTATAAGAAGTCGTAACAACTTCTTTCACTTGTAACAAAAACTAAACATTTGAAAAGCTTATAAGATGACAAATATAAATACGAAGATATTTGTTCATTTCAAAATCGTCCACGACCAAAAGTGCCGATAGCTTAAAACATTAAATTCTTACGTATTTCAAACGAAGTAATTGAATTGTATGCGACAACTAAAAATTAAAATATAAATAAAATTACAATTGTCTCAAAAACTTTAATCTCAATTGTCAACGGATCTAAGTTCTTGAACTGAAGTTTCCGCCCTAGATGAAACGATTATAAAAAGGTTCTTTCGAGTGTGGCCGGCGAACCTAGTTTAAACAATACCACACTGTGTATGGTCTATGTATGTCTATGGTTTTCTATTTATAAAAATATAGTGCTTTTTTACATGTAATAGATATATTATACCACATTATGGAAACTTATTAATTAATGAATAATAATTGTTTAATTGTATATTCTGAAAAAGATTTAACATCAATCCATACTAAATGTACATTTACAAATTCAAAAGTGACCATATAGTTCAGAACATTGTCATGGTCAAACCACAGATTGTTTAGGAAAATTGGTAGTCAGCTTGACATTTAAAAATAAACATGGAATATATTTCATCTATCTAAAAACAAATCTAATGTTGCATAATATTTGTTACAAAATAGCATGCCTTTAGATGGCGTTGTTAAGTGAAATGATAAAAAAATATATTTTACACTAACAATATATAACTGAAGTTCGTAGGCGCGGGAGACGTTCGTAAATAACGAGAGCGGAACCGGGAGCGGAATGGAAAGCATATAAAATATTTATTCCATGTTCGAACGGAATCTCGAGTGGGACACGTGAAATACGAACAAAAGTGAAGATTATTTCAACAATAAAATACATGGCGAAGAGTATAAAATTTTCGCTATAAAAGCAGGTAGCTTTTTATGTGCTACAGCTGGACCGCTTTCGATTTAATGCGAAATCAAAAACAAATTAACACGACATTAACGAGGAGGCTATCTTTGCGAGACTCTACAAAAGAAATGAATCATTAAAACGGTAATCAAAAGCGTATTTAAGTAGCAGTTAAATCTGAATACTCGTTCGCAGGCGTCGAACAGATTACCTTTGTGGTGTTGTCAACTGAGGCCGTTGTTAAGACATAACTGCGCTCGAGAGGCCGCCGCGTCGGCGAGAGACGCGGACTCGAGACGCGCGCCGCCCACTCCGCCGGCGCGGCCACGCTCATGCGCTGAGCGGGCGCTGAGCGGGCAGGCGGCCCGTTTTTCCACTTTTAACTAGTACTGGCCCGATTCCACTCTTCGTGACGATTAACAAAACTTTAACGATTTAAAATAGCGCGCTGAGAGCAATGTATACTATATAAATGTAAAGTTGTAAGCGACGACAGCAACTCATAAATGTGGAATAGGGCGGGTTAAATAATAAACGGCCTTCTGAAAAAATATGATATAGACTACTGTTCTTAAAATCTAAAGGTTTCGCTCGCTATGGCTTCAATCGCGTGAATGTAGTAAAGGTAGAACCTGTATCTATACCGAGACCGGAATCCGAACCAAGAACAGAATCGGAGTAAGAATAAAAAGCAGGCCGAGATCGGGATCATAGTTGACAGCGTGTTCAATCGGTATAAAACGTAAAAGGAATCATTTTATCTCCACGTGGGCGGAACCGCGAATGAAAATTAGTAAAAACATAAACAAAAAACAAAAAAAAAAGCGGTCTATGGCACTAAAACTAAAAACGTAATTCGTAATCGTAATCCGCAAAATTTGACAGATTGTCTATACATTACCTGTCAAATCTTACGGATTACTTTTACAAATTACGTTTTTACGTTTTTACATTTGGAGCAACGCGTGGTAAGCGTTTAACTTCCTATAAAAAATGTAAAATATTTACAAAGAAAAAAAGTACATAAAATTTGTTGTTTAATTAAGAATAATGTAATAATTTATAATACGGAACCCTATCTATGCGAGTCCAACTCGTACATATAACTAAAGTTCAGAGCTCTTAACTTTAAAGCCAACAAAACACCGTATGTTAATGTTTTAATAATGAAATAGAAATTCAATCTAGATAACGGAACTATCTATATTCGTGACTTCATATTAGTCACTATACAAGAAAAACAATTCACGTACACGAATACGACCGCATTCACTAAATTTATTACTATAATGAATATTGTCGAAGCTTGACACATTACAGTAAAGGTACAAGTGATTAATTTTATAGTCAGACGTTTAGAAGTAACGCTAAGACCTCTGATTTGAAATAGCTATTAACATGACCCCAGCCCAAACGAGTCTTCGAAGCACCAAGGTGCTTGAAATAGATGTCACCACTTAACCGGATCAAGAAGGACGGTCGTCCATTTGTTGGCCTTCGGAAGTGTCCAGCTTAACCTTAGTAGTAGTCACCGGACCATTAACCCCACACAGCCATGGTCGTCTTAGATAATAATATACCTGATTAAATCTGAAATAAACATTACTATTAGATGGATACCAATTTAATTTCAGTAAATATTCCTACTACTCTGCAAAATAAAAATAGACCATCAATCTATAAGTGTTGAAAAAGAGAAACATTTGCACATTACTCTTAAAAAAAAGTTCAATATAAAAACTATTATTGATAGCGAACAATAATAGCTTTATTTGTCAGTTAACGACCGACAGTCACGGCCGACGAAATGTCCCGAACAACAAGCCCGGAATGTCATCGAAAACATGTTACGTAATGAAAAAGTTAAGTAGATAGCGAACGAGCTATCGGCACCGACATCGAACACTTTAACCGTGAAATTGGAAGCGTGAAAAGTTTCGAAGGCCGGGCGCCTAACAGGGGGCCGGGCTGAACTTGAGACTGCGCCCGAGCCGAGTCGGGGCGCACCTCCCGTCCCATCGACGACAGCGACTCGCGTAAACGTCGCTAATAATCGAACTTTCTCGATGTGAATTTCGCTGTCGTCGTAATCGGCGAGATGACAAAACACGTCCGGTGCGAAGTTGGCGGGAGTCGATTCGGCCCTGACTTCGTATTGTATAAACGATCATATCCGGTCGTAGCGGAGGGGCCGCATGGCCGACTGTCGTTTACGTACAATGAATAACATACGAAACTGAAGGACGACCGAATTTCTCTATAGCATAGAGGAATCCGGCTGTCCTTCCATTTCATATAAGAAACAAAATCGACACAACAACGAAAATTGTTAGCCAATCATGGCAAAATATATTAAAATGCAATTTTTATTAATAAAATATTAATAGGAATCACATATAATCATGATAAATTAAAACTAATTTAATTCGAATTAAAAACTAAGATGTAGGTTTCATTTCACTCTCTCGCTGTCCAATTTAAGTCATTCATATGCGAATATTTTATAATCACTTATTAATTGCATTTTGCTCCTTCCCAACTAAAAGAGCCTTTATTAAGAAAATGTACAAAGTTCCTGAACTTTAATATTATGAACTCATTATTGCCTACTTTTATTTTCTTGTTAGGGCTTCGTACATCTGTCTAAAAGACGACTTATAAAATGTCTCTTGTGTCTGTTTCTTTATCACAGGCTCATTTCTCTGAACGAACTAAAAGACAAAATTTGCGATTTCATACATGTATAAATTTAAGCAATCCAAAAATAACATATAGCGTAAATAAAGAAATTTTGATTTAAAGAAGTTAATTTTGGAGAGTAAATAAGAAAATTGTAGAAAAACTTCAATTGAATTCGAAAAACAACATCCATACTCGTCTTTTTTTGTAGTTAAGTAGGTTACTTGTAAGCTTCCCTTCGTACGTACGTATTAGTAATGCGTTAATCAAGTGTCGATATAAAAATTATTTTAGTCTCAAAATTATACACTTACTCGTCATACACATATTTTAAGACAAATTTTTATACCATTAAATGAAATATTTAAAACATATCTATAATGAAACGCATGTACATGTATCTTAGCTAGCTTTGCTCATAAATTTCAGGCGACAGAAGAATAGAGATGAAGAACGGAGAAAACGGAATTCGTATATACAAAGTTATGTTTTAAACATTTTGACACGTGAATTCTCATTAAACATAGGAAAGCGTGTAAGTATAAGCATGTATTTTATGCAAAAGTGATTAATTGCAAATGTTACGATATTTGTTTCAATGAATTAATAAATATAAAACATTTTTGACCAAACATCATCCTTAGCCCTTTTTGAAATTCATTAAATGAAGTTTTATAAATGATACGATCTATTTAATTAATTTCGTTAAATTTTTGTTTTACAGTGCGTTCACAAAATTCTACATTGAAATGGATTAGTTTTAAACCTGACTAGTTTAACATGCTTTTTTAATTTAAAAGCGTAAGAAGCACACAAATGTATAGCCAAAGTAGTATTTTGATGTGCATACTCCTTTTAATTTACCACCTAATTGTCACGGAAAACATTTGTTTGGTCGAGGTAAAGTCTTCTTGATTAAGTGTCTTATTTCGTAAGATCGCCCGCCTCAGGTCTCATCCCTGAAACTTTAGCTCGTAAATTGGTTTAACTCGTTTTAAACTCGCTGTACTTCAGGGCTGTAATTATATTACTTTAACTTGAAATTAGTTTATTACCTGCCTTCAAATAAAGAATACCAGTGTTTGACGTAAATAATATATTTTCCTTATTACTGTTATACTTTTGAACACTGGTATTCTTTTTTTTGGTACAAATATTCTATAATTAATAATTATTTACGCAGATCATTTAATCTCTGAAAAAAATCCAATGATTCTGAAGGATTCTATTACTTAATTCAAGTACTACTATAACTATTAATACAATTTCGTACAATTAGGTGAGTTTTAAATATTGTTCTACGATTCTACGATAAAATATTTTATAAATATTTATAACTTTATTTTTTTCCGCATATGTGAATTTATTGAAATGCGCTTTATAGTAATTTCTATTCTGTTCGTGAAAAAAAATCAAAACTACAAGGATTTTTTTATAATAATATATTCAATTTACTTATAAAATAAACTGAATACGTAAGTAAAATTTATATAGTTACGAGTTACATCATAAACAATATCAAATATTTTATAACACAAAAAACGTGGGTTCTATTTCTTGCTTGTATCGTAGGATTTCCTTTTGTTCCATTACAGATTGAAATATTTAATAACGTTCCCTCTGACGGTAGAGCAAATCCTATTGTAAAATCTGCGCGTTATCTAAAATAAGTACACTATACATGTCGAATTAAAAACGACCAAACAATTTAAATAGATGTTTTAATTCCTGAATATTACATTTGCATTCAAATGATTTTATAAGTTTGATGTACACTTTTTCTCAAGTAGCAAGTTCTTTTTATTAATATTTTACTGTGACAATTTGTGCATTTTCGCAAAAAGTGAGACACGTATGAATTATTTTGTTGTATTTCCTTGATCACAGAGACGTAATTTATCGTATTTGTAACAGTTCTGTTTTCGTTGTATATTAGAGATATTTAATTTCTAATATGTACGTACGTAATCTGTAATACGTACAAATTAAATTAAGTTTTACAGAAGGAAAATGGGAAATCTGCGACACACGGAAAGGGTAAATTGACTTGGACTATAAACACATCCTCATTAGATAGGCTCGATAACCTTAAAAAAGTGGGCAAAGGAAAAATCGCTCTCGCTTCCGCCTATGAGCATGCAGCGGGCTCACCATCTACGGGAAGTCGGCTCATTAGCGCGCTAACGAGGACCGCCGTCCGTCCCGCGCCGTTCGCACCCCGTCGACACGCGCTTTTACGTCCACGCCGGGAAGGCTTCGCCAATAAAAGATTTCGTTAGCGACTCTTCGCTTGTTAATGATGGTTTGCGTGAATCTGGTTAGCGTTTGTAAAGGTTGTGTCGTAACAGAGCGGCGGTGGCCGATCGGTAAAAAACTCTACCTTCAGATCGGTAGGAATCGAGTTCGAATTCTTGCCACAGCGGAATTAACTAATAAGTTTATAACTGAAATATAATCTCTCGCTCCATATCACGGAGAACATGTTAGACCGTCGTTCGTGGACGTCGTGTTTGCGTCGGCGCAGACAACCCTCGTCCTGTACCGAGCCAGCGTGGAGAGGAGGTCCGAGGTCTTCGACATCGCACGTTGTGTGGACGTACTCTTCTGCTGGAAGGCGATTCTACCGACACGACAACATCCCAACAGCTTCTAAATGGAGTTTGTCCTGTCTTCTACGAGTTTATAATTAATATAAATATCAATTTACTCGTACTGTAACATTTACATAACAACGTGTTCATATAAATAATTTAGTCGTACGTGAAACATTTACGCAACAACGTATTTAATCAAATAATAATCTATCCGTATAACATTTACATAACAGCGTAGTTTTGCAAATGGCGTCTGATTTTCAGTCAAATATTTGAAAAATAAAAACAAAAAACATACATTTTGCGCATACGTTTTTAAATTAGTACATTAATGCAATGTCATCGATCGGCGGTAATCACTAGGTGAGGTTCTCCCGCGTCTCACGTCAGTGCGCTGGGGTTCGCTTTCTATTCTCCTAGACTTTCCTATTTTACGATTTTTAGTTTTTTGCTACAATGTGAACCAATTTCTAATTTTATCTTAATTATAAAATATACCCTCACGGCTGTCCCCCGGAGGGGCCACTGCACTGGTATTTATTGATAAACAAAATTTAATATTATTTCTTTAACTGACAGGACTAACTTAGTTTTGACTGTGCCTGTTCATCTGTTTTTAAACAACTAGAGCCGTAATGCGCCCGTGTTACAACACAAGTCTCGGCCTATCTGCGGCCGGAAGCGACCTAGCGATTCCATAACCGATAGCGAAATTCATTTAACCCCCGCTAGAGACAGGCCGTTCACGGCGCCGATCATCGTGGAGTCGCACGCGCGCCGACGCCGCCCCCGCTCGCGCACACAATACGCCTCGCTAGCGGCGCGTATCGCATTTCAACTCCGCTCTCAAAGCAATCGTTGCGGTGAACCTCACTACGAATTGTATTAATTACAGGTTCAGGCGGTCGCTACGCGAAATATTCAAGCCTTATGTAATAATTCCGAAATACACCTATCGTACATGATAACGTATGAATTTGAGCTTTTAAGTTCGTCTAACTTACAATGGAAGCGATCGATTCCTGTCCCATCTCTACGCCAGCGAATATTCTCGAATAGAAATCTGTTAAACTCCGGCAATTTCGCATTATATTCTAAAACTAGTAAAATCGGTTTTAATACGAGACGGTTCGACAGTGACGGTAGACGATTACTCGTATAACTCCGTGGACCGTCCGAACACTTGATCACAGTCTGCTAAGACTCACCTCCGCAGTAATTAATATTTAAGATGGAAAAACTTGGGACTTTGAGCCCCGCGCCGCCCACTGCGGGCCGGGCGCTTCTTAATATAGTTATAATTGTACGTTATAAGATAGGTTGTTTATACGAAATGTAAAATATGAGTGCCATTTTACTGAACCACAGAAATCATTGGGACCAGCATTGGGCCCTAACAAAGTCTCGTTCAAGTACCAGGCTTTAATATTAATTAGATTTCAAAAAATTCTTTATTCGAAGTACTCGTGTATTATGTTTTTTGGTTTTAAATATATGTTTTTTTTATCTTTGCGCTATGAGAAATGAAAAATTTTCATAAATTGGGAAATTACTGTTTTCAGCCTGATTTTTGAAGACCGATTATTTTCCGAGTGATATTTATGTATTGTGTGTATGTATGTCGTATTTTTATAGAATATTTTTTAAACTAATCTACGGACCAATCTTAAACTCTACTCTTCTATTTTAAAAACAACGTCGATGGTTGTGAATTTCGTCAAAATCGGTGAATTTGTTCGAGAGATATCCTTAACGAAAAATTCATAAGAAAAGGGCTTTTTAAAAATAATTTGAAGTTCTTTTTTAAATATATTCATATATTTATTTTCGAAGAGCTCAAAACGTATTAAAAGTAAAGTTGGAATTCGGAGAGCTCAAAAAAGCACTAAAATCGATCTTTTGAGCGTGATGAGCTCAACAATGTACTGCTATTTTATGTATGAATGCTTCGAGCTCGAAGGTAATAAGAAGTTACAGAGAGATGGCCTGCAGGATCAACCGTCTCTCAAATTTTCGAACTCAAATAACAAACAAACCAACAGAAAATATTTATAGCTCAAAGAGCTCCGAGACACATCGCTAAATATAATAGCGGAAAGTTTTAGGGATGCCCTACAGTTTTTCAGTTTTCTTTTTTTATTTCCGTACAATTGGTTTTTTTTTTCTAAAAAGCAGCTTTACACGAATGTGAATAAGTTTATACAAATGTACGAAATGTGATTTCTTGCCAGCTTACATCAACAGTAAGCCAGTAACGTGACGCACATGAAACTCATAGAATTACTAATGTCTCCTTGAAAGATTGGCACGTCTCCTTAGAAACAGACGTGCCGATGCGTAATTCTAACAGCTTTTCTATTTCGATTACTTTCTTGTTCTATTGACATAGACCTTAACTACAAAATAATCTAATAATCTATCTCTTCGAGAGGTATACCAATAATAATGAGTTGCTCTTTTTTTCAATATAATTTGACATTCTAAATATAAAAAAGGTATTTAATGATAAATTTAAAGACGGATTGAAATATCTGATTTAAGATACTGTTCTCTTAAAAATGGTTATCTTTGTGAGAATCTAGCGGGAATGTGATTGCAAAAATGAAACTCTATGCACCTAGTTGACATGATTTTCGCGCTATAATTTATTATGATTATAAAAAAGGTTTGAAGCCCCAATAATTTTTTAAACTTTAGGTCAGTACTGCTTATTCAGGAGCAACAGTCTTAAATCCCTTTGCTTAATTTAAAAGGGGACGGGAAAGCGTTGAACATGAAGCAAGGACAGGCCGGCCGCCGACCGCGGGCACTCCAGTACATTTTTCTAATGCCGGATGTTAGACTATATGAATTATTTCAGCTTGCCAGTGGGAAGGCAACGGTAAATTTATTTTACTTGACAAAAGTTGAAGACCACCCGCTTACAGCAACGGAGCACGAACAGCAACCGCTCAGAGAATATGTAACAGAATTAAATGAAAATCATGCATCACCCATGAAACCTTAACGCTAATAAATAGCGACAAAGCTAAGAATTTATATCGGTGATTTTTGAAATAAGTTTGAAAAATATGATGATATTTATTAAGTTAAATATTATCATTGACAGACAAAAAACATCAAATAAATTATTATTTCTTGAAAATAATTGTGGTCGTAGTGGTGTTTATATAAGAAAGAAATTGTATTTTACAATAATTATAAAAGTCCTACATCAATTTTTTTTTTGACTTTTCTTAATAATTTCATGCGCTCTTTTCGTATGGCTCTGCAGCTTTTTTTGTGTAAATCTTCACTTTCATATAAAATTTCATATATAATCTCGAATGCGTGTGCGCTTTGAAACTACACGCATACACGTAGATCCGATGACAATGCGATAGTTTGATAGCCTCGACCCGGCGGTGACGAGGTCGAGGCGCACGACGGCGCTCATTTAGCGGCCGAAGGTGATGGTGTCGTGTTCGGGCGCATTTCGTTTGTCATTACAATAACTGAACGACACGACCTCGCGCCTGCGCCGCGGCCGGGATATGCAGATTTCAGCTAACGGCCGGCGGTAAGCCGGACATGTCCGGGTTCCTTTTGATCGACTTTCAGTTTCACTGAACATAGCTCAGTGTCCTGAACGTGACTCGGTACAGTAACGATACACAAAGCTTCACGGCGACTGGATATAGAAACTCACCTGTATAAACCGCCTTTTACTCGTGTGGTTTCCTCTAAAAGACAAAGTATTAGTACTACAATTACTATAATCTGATGCTATAGCAATCAGATCGTCATTATACGCAACTCGTCAATGGTTAAAATTCAACCGACGTTCTAAGGCATACCTGAAAAACATGTTCTAAGATACAATATTTCTAACGAAAACAGAAAATGGTCATTTTGGTTAAATTATATGATTGACCACAGGTCTGAAATTGCATGTCAAGAATGCATCATGAAAAGCTGTAGTATATTATTACTTTAAATAGAATTCATCACAATTATAATTCATGATAAACTAAAAGGGTGGGAAATTTTCTTATAAACATGTATTATAATAAGTATTTGAAATGCGCGACTACAAGAATAAGTGTAATATATTTAACGTCTCACTTTTCCTACGTCGTTAAACTAGACTTTTATATGTACACAAAATACAATACTTCATTTGATTTTACGTCACTATATAGGTACAAGAGTAAATTTACATTACAACACACCTCACGATTATTTCGAGACATCGGTTAATAGAGAAAAATCAAGTTTAGCGACGTGAAGTGATGGCTATGTCATTACAGCGGCATTTCTCGCTGTCATACAGGTATTCAGATAACAATTATTGTATGTACTTTCTGCGCTGTGTAAAGTTTTATAGAAGTCTGTTGCAGTGTTTATTATTTGTCTGATACTTTTAAACCTACATTGTTCTTTATGTCCCTTTTTTGGACCTTTCTTTTGTTCTTAATGCCTTTTTAAGGTTCAATAGCTCAAAAGGAACTCTTATAGAGTTACTTTGTTGACCGTCCGCCTGTCAGTCACGATCCTTTTTCTCGGGAATATGCGATAGCGTCAAGTTGTTAATGACACTAATTAGTAGGTTTACGTTTTCTAAGGGCCGTGAAATAATCAACGGGCCAAGTCAACTCAATTATATAACGCCTATTTTTGCCATATACTTTAACACTCGTAAATAAATCAAATCCTATAAGTATACTTCCTGTTGACCTAAAAACATAAAAATTGGCAAAAAGTAAGTACAACCAAGTACAAAACAAAATTGTTTATTTGAAAATAGTTAATTTGATATCGTATTATATAAAAAAAATCTTTTCTTTTTGCAGTTTCAAACTCAAATTTGTATTTAGTGTGGACCGTAATGTAAATTCAAGGAAAGATATTTTCTGAGATCCTGTTATAAAAATATAAGATTTCAAAGGGTTCGGACATTTAAAAAATTTTTGAAAATCAAAAATAATAAAAATATTGGAATTACCGAGATCGGTATCTTGCCACTATCGGTATCGAAAAAAAGGAAAAATTGTCGAGACTCTCGATGGTTGAAATATTTATATGCATAATTAAGTTTGTACGGAACCCTCACAGTACGGGTCCAATAATTTTTATAGACTCTTTCATCAAGAAAACGATTTTAGCTAATCTCTCACGCCTGCGAATGACGACCGACGTGCAATCCGGTGTCTCCTTATCACGTAACGCCCGCCCAAGACGCTGGGAAGCCTGGATTCGAGGCCCAGGCGTCACGGGACGTCTTTTATCGACAATCTCCGTCGGCGCCTGCCCCGAGTCCCCGCCTACGTCCGTTTCTCGTTCTATATCTATGAAGATCTATGTACACGCCCGTGAAAAAAAAAAACAAATGTATTTTCGCGTTTTGTAGTATGAATACAGTGATCGCGTGTTCGCTTTATTGGTATTTTTAATGCAGTTTTGTATCGATCGTGTGAAGTATTGATACAAGACTGCATTATAGAAATAATATTCTCAACAATGCTATGGAAAAAGGGAGTGATAACCCTCCTTTCTGGTAGTAAATAAACACGTCGAAAGCAAAATTTTCTGTGGTTAACAGGAAAGAGGAAAGCGACTTCCTTGTTTGTGACAGCAGAAAAAATGTATATTTCTTTCCTCAGTTTTAAAACGATACAATATTATGACAGTAATCATTAAATTAAATAAAAAAATATTTTTAGTGTCTAATAATATCCAAAAAACTACAGTTATTTCTGTACCTAAATACCTACCTATCTACTACGAAAAAATGTCGTAAATAATTTATAGATGCGAATATTGTTTCGACGTGAAGTAAAAATTAGCTTCGTTCAATTAACACCTATTAAAATTCAGAGTACTGATTACAATAAAAGTTTCTCTAACCATATTTACAATTGTCATTTCTTAAAAATTAAGTAATGGTTACGAATAAAAGTTATTTTATAAACAACTTTAGAATACTCACGCACGAAGATGTTCGACATGAGGGTGGCAGGCAGGCAGAATACGATGACCAAGATGTCGGCTACGGCCAGGTTGACGATGAAGAAGTTGGTGACAGTACGCATACGGGGCGAGCGGCAGACCACCGCGATCACGAAACAGTTCCCCACTAGTCCTACCAGGAAAACCAGCAGGTACGCCACGCAGAACAGCGCCGTCATCGCGCCGCTGTGTCGGTACAGCAGCTCGTCGGGTTCGGCCGTGCCGCCGATTCCCGCCGACCGGTTGGTGGATAGGTTCCACGAGAGCGCCGCGAACGGTTCCAAATCGGGTAACACGCTCGCGCTGCCGTCGATGCGCGTCACCTCGCTCGCCAGTTCGGCCATGCCGCCGGTCAACAGCTCGGCGAGCCCGTGCGGTCGGTCGCGGTGGTGCGCTCGGTGCCGGTGCCGCGCCTCGTGCGCCGCCGGCTCCTCGCCGCCCGCCGCGGATAAATTGAACAGTTCGGTCGCCTCGCCGGCGAGAAAATCGCCGCTCGGTATTCTCAGGGGGGCCATACTAAAAGAATTCGCTCGACTATGTCATAACTTCCAGCGGTCAGCATACGACATGCGATGTTACCCTAAGACGGTCTCTACTGTTACTCGCAAACTATCCACCGAACCGGGCACGACCGACAATCCTACCGTCACGATCAAGATTCTATTCGAAACAGTCAAAAAAGCTCACTAATGTCACAGAACGGCGAACGTAAGCATACCAAACGATTCTACGACAGCATAAAAAAGTACGAAAAGTTTCGTGGAGGGGGATGTAAAGCTTGCGGCTCGGGGCGTGTGCGTCGGCCGGCGCGCTCCCGCCGAGTGGCGCGCGGCGGCCGCGGGAGCGCGCCGGGACGCATGTGCACGCCGCCGCTCCGCGCTGCAGCGCCCGGCGCCCGGCGCCCCTTTGCATCTCTACGTTTGGACATCCCGTTCCTCTCTTTTCTAATATCAGAATAGGACAATGGGCAAACATTTTTCGATTCGGGAAACTGTTCGATCTACAGGTAATAAATACTTCTGTAAATCTTAAAATCGGTTTCTATTATGCATCATAAGTAGCTTTGAAACCGAATGGCGATTTGAGTACAAGTTACAGCCGACTAGGAGACGAAGAAAATGTTTGCGGCGCAAACACGGAACTTTAAATATTACAAATTCCTTATTATTTGCTCTATGTGTTGCTAATCGCTATAGAATCTAATTGTCTCGAAGCTGGGGCACAACATTTGACGAAAGTTCTATTAGATGCGCGAAAAAGTTTTATGTATTCTATAAGTAAAAGTTGCAGTAAAATTTCTTTGGTTTTGCCGTTTGTATCTGACTACTTATGATACCATTAAATAGACGACATTGTAAAAAAAAATTAAAATTAAAAACCGTTGTCCCGCTATTTTTCTATTATTTTTTCTGTCCGCCAAAATGAGTGAATCTAACGCAGAAATTCGGTACATTTTGATGTTTCATTACAAAACGGGAAAAATGTGACATAAGGCGCGAAAAAAATTTGTGGCATTTATGGACCTAATGCAGCGTGGGTAAGCGTAGCACAAAACTGGTTCAAGTGTTTTCAGTCCGGTAATTTTGATGTCAAAGATGAACCTCGCTCTAGACGACCTGTTACTGAGAAAGTAATAATAATTAATAATTTACCTCTTACCACAATCAGGCAGCATGTCTCTAAAAGTACATTTTACAATTAATGGTTTTCCTAAAATTGTAAAAGACTGGTGCGTAAGTTGGCTACAGATAGCTGTATTATAGGTCACCAGGGTCCCACCCCGTAGTGTGTATACTTGAGAAACATTATGAGAAGGTCAGCCATTAAGCAGCTACTTGAAAAGGCAAGATATAGGATTTTAGCAGTATTTTAGGTAAGCATTCGTGCTTATAAATAGTTATTACACAGTGCAAGTCTTACTACAGATCAAGATTTTTTCAGGTATGACTATATATAGAATTAAGAAATACACTAAATAAGGATAATAACGTTTCATAGCACTATTTTGAGACAATTTAAGCATAAGTGGTCATAAAGTAATGCAAATGTTACATAAGGGAATTTAATTTCATATATATTGCTATAAAGTTGTCATACATATATATATACTAATAAATATTAGTTTAGTACGGCGTAGGGTAAGTAGTTACGTGACAGTTAGTCTATGTGGGTGGGTGAACGGTGTGTGAGTGCGAATGAATGTGTATAAAGGAGTGGCGCGAATGGGCGATGCCATTTTGGAAAAAGTAGAGCAAGATCGGCATATTAGTTTTTACGACATAGCTGCAAAGCTGGAGATTAACCACAAAACAGTTTTGACCTACTTAGGAAAAGCTGGAAATACAAAAAGGCTCGATATTTCGGTCCCACACAAGTTCACTGAAAGAAATTTAATGAGTCGTATACTCGTTCCTGATTCTCTGATAAAACGTAATAAAAACCAAACTGTCCTTGAAAAGATTGATCACTGGTGATGGAAGGATTACCTAAGATAAGAACGTGCGAAAGAGATCATGGTCAAAAGGCAAATATGCTCCACAAACTATAGTGAAACCCGGTTTAACTCGCTAAATTTTATGCTAGGTTTATGATGAGATTGGAAAGGCATTATTAATTATGAGCTTTTTCCGGCGTGCAAAACCATTAATTCGGATCTCTCCTGCCGACGGCTGATCGAACTCAAGTTATACACACATGTGCAACTTTAATAATAAATAAGTTTATTTATAAGTTTTATTGTACAATATAAAATTGTACGCATTACAAAAAGATGTCAAATAAAGAACTTCAATGTCTATGTTTAAGAACTAGATAAAAACGGCCGGAATTGTTCAACAGAAAGAATGTGGTTTTTATAATGATAACGCCAGACCACACACATCTTTAACCACTCAGCAAATATTGAGAGATTTCGGCTAAGATATGTAAATGCCTCCACTATATAGGCCCTGACCTACAGATTTTTCTCTGTTTTAATCTCTTCAAAACTTTTATTTAGATAATGTTAGGTTAACATCAAGAGAGGACTGTCAAACATACTTGTCGTAGTTTTTTTGATCGGCAGTCCCAAAGTTTCTATAAAAATGGGTTTATGTCGCTACCTACAAAATGGCAACAAGTTGTTAAAGAAAATGGCATATACATATTATAATTAAATGTAAATAAAAAATGATGAAAAATGGTCTTGAATTTGTATATAAAATATGAAAAAGCTTTATATTTATTTTGATTTATTACAATAATTGAATAAAAAACTTGCTCTTGTTTAAAGGTTTTGATTTTGTTGAATAGGTTGGTCGACGAGGGTCTAATAGATTTTATACAGATCGCATTGGCGGCGCATCCGCGGTGTCCGCCCCTCGAGAATAACAGTGGTGACTACACGTCAAATACTGTTTAATAATATTTTCACAAAAAAGGCAGTTAAAGAAGTATTTTATAATTAAATACGTCCTACCATTACATACGTGTAACGATATGTATCGAATAAATTCAGTTCATATCTACATTTAATGTACGTATAGATGAAATTTATCCTATACGTGTAAACAGATTATTTTTATCGCGAAATGATATGTATATATATATATGTAGTATACCAAACAAATAAAATTGAACTAATATAATTCCTTGTCCGCAACTGTATATGTGAAGCATTAGTACTTCATCACTTGTGTTCGTTTAATGACATCGTTTACATGAGTGCCAGTGGTAGAACCGATGTAGACGATGTTATTATATGAACAAAATAACAATTAAAGCAATAAAAACTTACAAGCTGCAGGTCGCTAGTTTTTCATTAAAAGAGATTTAGTTATCATTACATTCAAATCTTTATTTTTGATAAAGTATCATAAATATTGTACACAATGTAACTCATGAGCTATAACAATTTTTTATATTCATAAAACAATACTAGAATAATCAATTATATTAAAATCAAATTCATGTTAAAATATACAAATGGAATATAAATAAAAAAAGTCGGTATACGGGCGAAAGTTTTACGTGACAACGACTTTGAATGGTAAAATCATTTTAATGTGAATATTCATTCGTATAGTAGGAAGAAGGATGAAATAATAGTAAACAATTTAAAACATTTATTTATACAAAGAATTATATTTAAAACATTAATTTATACAAAGAATCTGCACTGAATTTCGCATTAACAAAATTTTATTTTTACCTTTACATATACATACGTATTTATATACAATATACATACAATAACTTGCAATACATTTGCAAGCTATGCCTACCTCTCTAGCAGCGCGCGGCAGACCGATCATAGTTGAGTGGGGAGAGACGCAAATTCGGCGGGCCTCTCGTTCGGTGACTCATCGTTACGTTACCGAGCGTTACACTTTTCAAAGTGACTCCAGCCGCAACCTAATTTAAGACGTTGTCACGTCAAAATACTTAAATTATTTTTAAATTGCATCAATGAGCAAATAATAAAATGATAACGCAAAATTATATTGTTCAAGTTGACGTCCATTGACAGCACTTATCCGTGACTGGGACGGGCGCCGCCCGCAGAGCCCCCCGGCGCGGGCGGCGACAGCTCACGCGCCGTGGCGGCCGCGGCGCCGGCCCGCGCTCGGGAAGGCGCTGTTATCGAGGCGAGAGGAGTCTGCAAGGAAATGTCGCAGTAACACGATTTCAATATCTTACCACTTTTCATAAAAATATCAATCATCGAGTAGCCATAGATCGGTGAGCTAAAAACATGCAAAATCGATAAAATAAATTATGAGTGCACGTAACTTTTACACGCTGTTGAAGTAAAAGTTATTAGTTTGACTCGGTGGCAGATACCACAGTAAACTAAAAATCAACAAATCATTAAACTTTAATAGGATAGACCTACCGGGAGACCTAGATTGAAAGAGATCTTGATCGCTGTAAAAAAAGAAGTAATTCTTTTTATCTCCATCCAACAACTAGTTATTCAAAACATTATATTAAAAAATATATTAGAGGCTCACATTAAACTAGCTGTTTTCAAATGCGGGACATTTTGAATTTGAATATTTGCGATCCTCGACATACGGCCTACTATTAAAATACACTTTGGATGTCACATTTTTAATTGTAATCAATCCTACCATCATTTTTTCCTAAGTTCCATTCTAAGGTAGAATTAGAAGATGTCTCGGATCTCTCGAATCTGCTGGTCCTTCGCACTCTTAATATTAAGGTCACAACACGGACGAATGGAGGTGCAAAAAAGTCGATACACACTGTAAAACAGACGGTATAATTTATAAATACTGATCGTCCCTCTTTGATGTTATTGCACAACTGCGCAATAAAGAATTGCAAAGTTTTCAGGGTACATGTATGTTGGTGAGTTTCTTCATTCCACCGTAACTTTTAAATGCCTGAACAAATTTAAATGTATGAGGTATCTTAGAATCCTTACACTGTCTCGAATGATACTGGCTACATTTTTTTGCAGTATGGATTCAATTCCAAATGTGAAAAAAAAATGCTTCAAATATGGATATCACATTGAATACACTCGACACACAATAAGCACATTCCAAAACTATATCATTTATATGCATAAAATTTATACAAGTTTTATGCATGTGGTTCACGTCCCAAATAAACATTTAATTTTGGCTGCTAACGATTTAATCAGACTTTAATAATACGTCGAAAGTCCGTATGAAACAATAGTTTAGTCCAAGATTAAATTACCATTAGAATTCTTAGATCATCACACGATTAACAAAGGCTACTAAGAATACAAGAAAAATAAATAGTCAAGGATCTAAAAACAGAACTGCTCTGACAAAAAACGAAGCAAAAACCAATTTAATTAATCCGTATATACAAAATGAGATATCACTAGTCATTTACTCGCTGACTAAACACATAAACCTCTTAACCTCTTAAAGTAAAAAGTGTTCCACAGAGCGGTCCCCGACTGTAAGACTATTTTATTTATGTGTTTAGTCAGCCAGTAAAGGACTAGTGACCTTTCGCTTTGTAAACACTGTTTAGCTAATGTAACTTTTTTTATTTTTTAGTTTGTTTTTGTCAGGACTGTGGCGTTTTTTAATTTTTATTTTTATATTTGTCAATAGCAATGCTTAACTGCTAAAATGCGAAAAACGAATCGCTGTTACGTATCCGTCATTGAGGCATGGCGATAATTCTTTTGTAAAGATCACAAGAACGAGATTCTTATAAACGAGATTCAAAAAACAATTAAAATCTATACGAACTTGTCAAAATATAGCCTACGAATAAATCAGCACATTGCTTCAACAAATTCTTTAGCTTAAGAAACCGTAAAAATAGCCCGCCCAATATATCGGTCCTTCGGCTATCCCCATGCGGCCTCGCGAGATTTTGTTCAGTGCCAGCTAAATATACACAAGGCTGTTCGGTGACGTGGGCGCCGGAGCGCTAAGTCAATAAAGAGGCGCTATTTTTATGTTGCGAGATCAGCTGTAAAAAAAACATATTTGAAACAAAAGCGTGGAAAGTCCAGACGGAACCGAGCGACAAAAATTTTCCCACTCTCAAAATATTGCATATGCAATAAATAAATTCTAAAACACCCAGATGTGCTTTCAACGTTATGTGAAAGCAAAAACAGAATTAGAGCGATTTGGACTCGCGTCGAGAGTGTTCCGCGCGATGAATATGTTATTTACCATGTTTTATTTTTCTTACCGAAATGTGTTCGTGGCAACTAAAATTGCAAATATTAGTTAGTTACAAAATGTTGAAACATTGGACATGCCATTTTAAGACTATAGACTTATTGCAGAATTTCTTATGATCTATAAGCGAAAAAAAATTTTCTTTGATTTATTCAAAATTTTGGACTCAGTAGTTTCGAAGATAAGATATAGGAATGGTAATTTTTCATCTATTTTCTTAAATTAAATTACTTATTTAAAAATTATGATATAAGTATTTGATTCCCAACAAGCCCTTTTATTTAATGTCACACGGTACTGTATGCAACACTTCTTGTAAGTTTTTGATTTGGCCGCCAAAAACGGCAAAAAATTCATTTATTTCCTTTAAACGTCCGTATTGGTTCACAGGAATTCGTATGGGTGTACACTTTTTGGCTCATCAGTCGGGTGGGTTCGGTACAAATTGATTATGATAGACGGACATTCAGAAAAAAAATTCGTCCTATGAAGGTTTCGATTTTTCATACAAACGTACGGAATCCTAAAATATGAAAATATCAATTTAAATTTTATGAAAATTTCATCACAAAAGTGGTTAATACTAGCTCGATATTTAATGAAAATAGTTACGCAATACCTATAGGATTATGCGTGTGGTTACCGACGTAATCTATACTCCAGCTTAAACTTCATTAACTAATATGTTGCCGAAACGACTGACGACTTAACATTTGTATTATTTATAATATTAACGAGAAATAGTTTAAAAGCGTGCTTACAAAACGTAAATAGTTTTATATTTCTAGTTCACTTTCTCTTTATTTGATATTCTTTCTTACACACGATTTTTGAATTCATTTCTAAAGGCCTTTAAAGATATTCATATCGAATAACAAGACACACTTTAAACTTCAAAGTGTGGTCTATCATCCGAAATTTAAATGTTACGAATGAAACCGCGTTTGAGCCGTAAGCGACTCAATAATATCCACTTACACTATTTTTCTTTGGGCGACCTCTGAAAAAAGCGAAAATGTCGATTCAAAGGAATTGCTGAAAGAGCTGCTCGATGAGGGTCGTGGTGATTCTTTCGAGTTTTTGAACTTACTCTTTGACGCCATCTAGTTGTATGTACAATAAGCTAGAAAACGAAGTAAATAAGAACGCAGACAGTAGAGAGGTCAGAGATGAGCAACATACATATAACTTTTAGAATTGAACTTCATATTTATGTTTCTACAATATAGTCTTATAAGCTAATGAAAATAAATTGGCCTCAACCGAGTTGAGCGATATATCTTCAGTCTTGAATTACTTCCTAGGTGGTTGAAGGTCGTCTACCGCAATACTCCAGAACGCTCTTCGAGTATTTCGGTAGACTATTTTTTCTTTTTCTTCGTATGGTTACCTTTTTGCAGACTTTGAAACATAGTCTATCTCGTCGATATTTAACCTAAAGGCTTGACGCTTAACGCCTGTACTTCGAAAATTAAAATATAAACCAGCCTGAAAATATAGAGAATAGCAAGAGCACTATGAGATATTTGACTGCATTAAAACCTATTTATACGTTGAAATACTTCTGTACCAACCTTCGCCGGTTTAATTTGAAATAATTTAACAGTATTTGCTCTGCCTGCCGCTCTTTCCCCTTTCACTTACACTTGGGTAATTAAACTTAAAGTTGTGTTCATCAACCAGTAATTGTGTTTTATTGTAATATGTATATTTTATCCACAAAACAGATTTTTAATTTCTACTCTTTTCTCCTACCCTCGTAATAATACGACTCGATGCTATGGTTTTTGATAATCTCATAGAAAATTTTTATTTTAAATTAATGTTTGTGAAATTCATGAATAATTGGAAACTATAATGTGCCTCATTAGGTAAACAACATCGAATATCAATAGGTTACGTATCAATAGGTTATTGATCGTGATAGGGACTGGAAGTCGACATAAAACAAAATAACGGCGTCGATTGCCGATTATGTTAATAAATATGATTTGAATATGTTCATCAGTGACGAATATAGTTGATGTAACTAGGAAATATTATTATTTAAATTTTTAAGTTACAACACATCGAATCGATCGATTTTCATATAACGGCGCAGTCTTGAGGCTACTCCTGGTACTTCACTATCAGATCCGTTTTACTACATGCATTTGAATCAAAATCAGTTGCTTATGCATGTTAGAGAAAAATGATGAAAGTGTATTTTTATGATACGTATGCAGACCGACATCTAAATCGGTACCACGAAGTTGGTTGTTAAATGTCTCTCAAATTTTGTAGGAAAGTCTACCAACAAAGTAATAGTAAGGACATTTACCACGTATGTTTTCATATCATAATAAAAAATATTTATATACAAATATCTGTGTGAGCGTTTTTGATATTTATTGATAATTTATTGCGAATACTAGTGATAAAAGTGGTTTTCTTTTTTATATATTACAAGCTATTTTAAATAAATTTATAGATATGAGATTAATTGTCGGTGTGTATTGTTTTATTTGTTTACATTATAAATTATTATTATATTATTATTTAATACATAACTTTATTCCAATTATTTTGGTATATTAATTGATTCCGTACAGATTTACAGAAAAAATATAATTAAAGAAAAACTAAAAACACGTTAAAATATTAAACTAGTGAAATAATTCCATTATGAACTTAAAAAAATAATTAACAATGACGAAAAATACTAGTATTATTGTGGAAAAAGCGCGGGGCGCTTTGTGCCACATTTCCGTGTGTAGAGCAACCCACGCTTTTTCCACAATAATACTAGTATTTTTCGTCATTGTTCATTATTTTTTTGAGTTCATATTAAGGATTATTTTTAACTTTTTAGTTTAATGTAGGTATTGTAAAAGCGAGTATTTTAGTTTTTTTTAAACTGTATTTATTTTTCACTTTTTAGTTCGGTTGATTGGTAAAAATTTGTAATTTTTAACAATACAACAATATTTGAATTATTAATAATGCTTATGACTATTACTAAATTCTATTACAAAACAGTAATAGAATTTAGTAAGGGTAATAAGCCACTTACTCTCACGCAGAAGATACGTGACGAAATTATTCGATCCTGGCGATCATGATCAGGATAAGAGGATAAACTTATCAAATCATTGTATTGTCATTGCTCCTTGATAAGTATGCAAAGTTTCAAATTAATCAGACTTCTTAAAATTGATGAAAATTAAGCTCAAAAATTCTGTAATACACTTAGATACATACAACCTAAGATTATATTAATCCTGGCGGTCCTAATAAGGATAATGGGAAACTGTTATCAAATTATTGTATTGTCATCAGTCCTTGAGATGTGTGCAAAGTTTCAAGTTGATCAGACTTCAAGAAACCGGTGAAAATTAAGCTCAAAGATTCCGTTACATAGTTACATACATACATACAAACATACAGCCCAAGCTTATAAAAGCGTGTAATAATGAATTTTTGTAGTTATTTTTGTTTTGTTACGTCAAAAAGTACAACTTTACGTGCGTAACACACACATGGCTACTTGTCACTTTGGCAGGACCGCTAAATTCAAGACTGACGATTACTGGGGTATGTAGTATTGTACGTATAGCTAAATTGAAAGACCGAGAAATGGTTACATTTTGTTGTGTCATCATCTTGTACAGTCAGTACATTCTGTTCATTACGTGCCTAAGTAAGTTTTCATTTATACATTTATAATAAATATATCATAAATAAATCCAACTACTAAAGGGCACTCGGAACTGCGTTTGGCGTATACTCACGGCATCACATGAAGGAGAAGGTGCACGGCGCCGCGGCTGGCCGTTGTACTGGCGCTACACGTGTGCGAAGTGCACCTGCAGTGGCCACCGCGCGAGCAACAGCGGCAATAAAGAGCTAATGTGTATACATGTAAACTCACGCCTATTTCCCCTTTTATTTGCATAAGATTTTTAGGACGCCCCGGCCCTTCCATTAACACATTCACTCTATAATTTTTTTTTCGCGCTCTATTTTCATTCTTAGTTTCCACATGGCTAAACCATAAAGATATGTTGCGTGAGGTATCTTGCGTACCTTTTCTATTATAATCACTAGACCTTATCTCAAACCACGCCATTATCTAATATCAATATTTCTACATCCATCTTTGAAAAACGTAGAACACATACTTCCCTATGATTTACTCCATCCGGGGATCGCATGTCCACTGCTTTTCTTTTCACCTATCATGAATCAGTTAAAAACTACTGAATGCTGGGACTTTATGCATGGTACTTTAACCATTCGACTCGAAATCATTTGTTAAATTTACCAATAAATATTAAAAATTAAATTATCTAACTTATATACTAACACGTAGTCTAAACTATTCGATCTAGAGACTTGAAATGTCTTATAAAGTTTTCTGTTATAACATAACGGAGCAGTAAGAAATAACTTTTAGAAATTCAACCCCTAAGGGGTAAAACGAAACTGCTGAAGCTAATGAGAATAAAACTTATATTTTAGCTGCTACTTATAAACTAATACTAACGAGATATAAAAGTTTAGGTAAAGTAGAGCTAAGAGATTATAACTGGTGACATATTTTATGAAAAACTGAAAACGCTATTTGTGTTTTGTCCATTTGTTTTTTGTGTGCTTGATCCATTTATTCGGTTACTATAAAGCTAGCCATATGTTATGCATTCGGACGTGAAACTTTCGAAAAAACAAACCTGAATTCATCTTCATATTACTGCCATTAAAGATTCTAAAAGTTCTTTCACTCATAGAAAGCTATAATATCCCGAATAATATAGATTAAATTTTAAACGTCGAAACCTAAATCAAAATCGAGAATGAGACCAATTCTGGGAATCGAGTGCGGAACCAAAATTAGAATCAAGAAGATGACCTGAATCAGAAAGAGAAGCAGTACTGAAACCAAATTTAAAGCGGGTTGAGAATCGAGAATGAAATCGAAATCTCCTTAGACCAAAGTCGAAGTCAAATTTATTAATGATCGGAATGAAGCATGAAAGAAATTAATATTATAGAGGAGCGCTGGGACTTGAGTCAAAAAACGGGGTATCGGGCTAAATATTCATTCCGTGATATGACGATTATATGATATGAAAAATGTGTAAAGACCAGTAAAAATTATTCAAGTGAAACTTCTTTTGGGACGGCGTGAATTGGATTTTATGAAACGGAAATGCGTAACGAAAAAGAGATAGCTATAAATGTATATATGTAGGTATTAAGCTGTGAGAGAATGAGATACAATGCGTTTCTATATAGTTTCTCTATCCTTCGTCTCCTCTTTATGCGATGGTTCGTAGCGGTCTGCGTCCCCACTATTCCACCATTGTATACGCGCCCGTACACGGACTCTGCATACCATGTAGACTCCATGCTATATACTACATTCTTAATCTACGTGAAATGTGTACAAAGAGGAGAGAGGGAGAGAGAGAAACGTTTAAATCCACAGCACATTATTTTCTATTGGATCGTAGTGGCTATGGCGCACTTTTAAAATTATTTTACATTGAATCGAAAAATTTCTATCTTTGCTAAAATGTCACTTTAAGTACTAAAAAAATATCGATCAACCGCTCTCTCTTTCTTTATTTCTTTTATCATCTCCATAGTGTATTCATTTCATTTTCGTGAAAATTAACCAGAATACTGTTTCACTTCTGCCACGTGTGAACTCACACTCGTCAATTTTTTTTATTTTCATTATTAGTCCTCCCTTGGGCTTTCCCTCCCTTTTGTTATAAATAACTTCAATGCCCCAAGGGAGGACCAAGATTTGTATTGGGACCGATATTGTAATAGCAAGACCGGGATAAGACCCGACAGTGGAATCAGAATTGACATTAAGAATACAACCGTAATTGTGATCAGAATTGTCATATATATCGCTCTATATAAAAATTTAAAAATTTATTCTACGTCCGCACGAGCGAAATAGCGGGCATAGTATAATCGCAAAAAACATCTTAAGTACACGTTTATTTTTGTAATTAATGCGGTTTAAAAGCCGATACTTCCAACCTTACACCGTAGTGCAAATAAATAGACTAGTACTTACATAAGTCTACTTAACAGCTTAAGAACTACAACACAGAGCGATATCTATGTACATTGTGTCTGGTCTTCAACTTTTACCACGAGAGGTCGCTGGGCGCTATGTAATACGTAGGCACACATGCGCGGCGCCGACGGTGCCGCCGCATGAGCGAGCAGTCCCGGAGAAATTTAATCGTTTTGTCACTTAAACGAGTATAATTATTCTGAAAGCTCCGCAACCCGCTAGGTTAATAGCTTTTATGTAAACTTTACAGTTCGTTCCCCTCTCGTGTGTGTTAGCAGTAATTAAAAATTTATCATTAAATTTTTTTAACATTATAATTTTAAATTTCATATCCATAATCATATAAAATGAGGGTTAACATTTAAACGATTTTAGTTGTAGATTTTACACTGTAGACCTAAGCATACATACAAAGTTCATTGAAATAATGAAGAATTTGAGAAAAAACAAATTAAATAATAAGGCAGAATTTCAATTTAATATTTTAATAGGGGAGCCCACGATGCTAAATCGGGATTTACTCGAGCGTCATAGAGACCTATTGGGTTGCGAAGCTTAGATGATAAAAACAAAAAATGTCACATAGTACATATCTTTTCATCGGTGGGGGAAGCGGCTGTAGACATTCAAAAATGTAAAAAAAAACTGTTGCATGGACATACTCGAGCGCGTCAGATATTGATAGCACCCATGTCCTACGTATTTATAGAAATGTAAGTATATTAATCTGACTGTTTTCATGGGTGGGGATGGTCGTACGTAGGGGTTGAAAATAATAAAAAAAATTATCGAGCGCGTCAGATTTTCTAAAGGGATGTTAAGTGAACCTAAAAAGAAGCTCTTGTATAATAATCTGACGATTTGGATGTGACGCAAACCCGCGGTCATTATTAGAATGTGCAAAAAAAAATCGCAATTTTGAAATACTCAAGCGCGTCAGATTAAGATATATTTGTATGACCTAGAGCTTAATCTGATGATTATTTGGAGGGATTCGCCTAATTTGACAATTTAAAAAATATATATTTATTTTTTTAAATCATTGAATGTAATTAATTGAAAAGCTCAAGAAATAGCATGCAAATAAAAAAGTGTATGTTTTTTTTAGAATACTTTTATTTATTTCATCCTCAGAGGACAATAAAGGCGCAGAGAGGAATACAGGCATCACGCAGCTGCACGCATTTAACTTTATCAATGAATTTTTGTTACTTCGGCTTGTGAAAATCGTCAGATTACATGTTTTTCGTCATTATTAAATTATTTTCTAAAAAATTAAAAAAAATTTAGCCACGCTCGAGATGACTTTTTTTTACAAGTTTGTAACCTCCCGCTTCTTTATATAATTCGCAAATTGTCAGGTAAGTGGAATATACACTTTTTAGCATGTAATTAACTCGCCCTACCTTAATCTGACGCGCTCGAGAATTTCAAATAATCAATTTTTTTTTTCCTAATCTGATTCCTTATCCTTGACGGGCGGCGATATATATGGGGCTAATATTTGCTGGAGGTACTCAACAGGGTACAAGGATGCCGCCTTATGTTAATCTGCCGAGCTCGAGTAAATCCCAAAATCCCTTCTTGGGCTCCCCTATTATTTTTTAAATGGGTCGTTTGCTAAATATTTATTTCCTTGTTTGTTGATTACTGGCAAAATTTATAATGATACAAATACGTCAATTTCTTTACATGTGAATTTATGAATAATAAATTATAATTAATATTATATGCAATCCGAGGCCCTATGCTTCGGTACCTCTGTAAGACACCAATTCACGGTGACGCCCCGGGAGTTAAATCATTGAAAGTTAACTGATTTAAGGGCCTAGTCCTATTTCTTTATATTGTTTATTTTTTCGCCCTCGACAGTGTGGACATCGAGCGAATTTGTAAGAACATTCCGTGGCCTTTTAATA
This sequence comes from Eumeta japonica, assembly GCA_005406025.1. Classification (NCBI taxonomy): domain Eukaryota; kingdom Metazoa; phylum Arthropoda; class Insecta; order Lepidoptera; family Psychidae; genus Eumeta; species Eumeta japonica. The sequence goes on from BGZK01000838.1 coordinate 171,026, forward strand.
AAGTGATTTGCGGAAAGTGCCTCGTAAGAGGTAGCAAAGGAAATCAATGGGTTAGGGTGATTGATTGCTATACTGAAGAACCGCTCTGACACGCCTTTCATGCATTTAAATATAGTAGGATGTTATAGGTCCCTATGAAGAACTAAGTTCTTGATGCACCAATATGCGTCTGTCGCTCTTGTGGTTGTGTGTGGTTTCACCAACGTCGTTGGTGAAATCCTCTATTGCATGTTCCATTTCGTTGGTCGATAAGATGTCGTTTTGGATATCACTTAACGCGGGGGTGTCGATTTTCTCAAACGCGACCGACACTTTTTCCAGACTATGATTGTCTTTACTGAGTACAGCCTATCGTTGGTTAGAGATCCCAATTTCAAGAGCACTGGGCGGTGTTCTGAGTTGAGGCATTGAAGTGTTTCAATGCCTCCCGATAAAATCAAATCAAATTAAAAATATCTTTATTTCGTAGGTTATAGAAATTATACTTGAAATGCGTCATATACATCTGTTTTCGACATTAAAATTACCACCCATTCCAAATGCTGATTTACCATGAGAAGAATGGAAAGAAACTCAAGGTTTATTCTTTTTTACTCATCGATACAAAATATTTAATAATCAATAATTTAGTACAACACTTAGTAATAACAGGAAGCAACCTGATAGCCGAGCAGTTCAATCTAATGGGGTTTTTTTCATTAACTTATCCAGACACGATATAATAACCCTTGCCATATCACTTTCTTTTAACGAAGCGTTTAAATTTATAAAATAGCAAATTATTAATTTTGAAAGCTTATTATAAAAACGCACACATTGTCCCTTAAACGATTCATTAACTCTGCTTAGACGGGTTTTATGAGCAATAAAATCGTTCTTATGTCTAGTCTTATTGCTATGAATCTTGCTCTTTTTTTGGAACGATTCTATATTTCACTTGAAATACACCAGATTTTCATATATGTATTGTGATGCTAACGTTAAAATACTTATTTCTTTAAGTTTTTCTCTGAAAGTTGCAATTGGTCTCAATTCATAACAGCACGGATAGCTTGCTTCTGTAGCACGAAAATTGTATTAGCATCGGCTGCATGATCCTATAACAAAATTCCATACGTCATGAGACTGAAAAAAACTAAAATAAACTAGTCTCGCGGAGTTTTCATGTGTCAGTCGCCAAATCCTTTTCACTGCATATGCTGCAGAACTAAACCTTTTCGCCAATCTGGTGATGTGAGAATTCCAAGGCAATTTGGCGTCTAAAATGAGACCAAAGAATAAGGTCATGTCCACAATATTCAGTACCACGCCCTTAACTAATAGGACGTCAAGGATTTTCGGCCCGTGTTGGTAATTGTCTGGAAATGGAGTCGGTGTGAACAGCGAGAGGTTATTGAATCCTAACACATCAGCGAGACTCTAGAGCTTTTGTCCGTTTTTGTTTGCAGTGGTACACTTCCATTTACTGTCTTTACTATTGAAACCTCCGAAGAGAATGAATGCGTCTCCTGGGGAGAATAAGGATTCTAAATCGCTCCGGAGCAACTTCTCGGTTGGGGATAGGTAGACTGAGGCTATGATGAGGGTACCGTGTCCTATCATAGGCAGTCTGCAGTCTGTCGCTTCTAAGTTAGTTAGCGGAGGTGTATCGATTGGGCAACAGTAGAGTGATCGTTTGTAATATAGTAGGATAGCGCCCCAAGGAGCATCCCGTCTGTTACTATTTTTTTACGTAATTCTTCAATATTTTGCATGCTATGTGCGATTTCGGTTTTAATAGAGTTTCTTGTATTAAGATAATGTCTAGAAAGTATTTGTTCACTAACACCTAGCTCAACTGTACTGTTGCTTAAACCGCATGCGTTAAAAGAAAGCAGTGAGAGGTTTTTGGGTTTGAGGCGTCCAACGGTTTAGGATCGGTGCACTCAGATACTTCTGGCATTATGATTGGAGTTTGGTCAGCAAGTCCTGATGTGCCACTAATCGGTCTACGCCTGTTTGGACCCTATGGAAGTCCGATACTAGTTCTGCGAATCCAGCGCTTTTCACCACTCGGAGGACCGACATGATAGTTTTGGTGTGGTGCCCAAGGGGTCTTCTTTGGTTGGCAGTCGGATGCACCAACATGTGTGTAATTTATAGGTAGTGCATCCGCCTGCAAACATGAACTGCATATATTGCATAAGATCCCCTCTTATGCAATATATGCAGTGGTCATTTGTTTCGTATACTTTCCGCGAGAACGCCATATGCGTTTTGTACATTGATTTATGGCCGTCCCGTAAAAAGCACCCCGGATCCCGGCCTCTCATTAGTCCTCTCGTCAAAGTACAATTTTAGTATGCAATTCATATGCGCATTAAAAATAATAATTATGCTCTCGCACAATAAAATACAAAATGATAATAAATTAAACCAAAATACTATTTCAAAATATATAAATGCACACTCCAAATATTTCCTATAAATAGTTCTACAAATAGGCCTTACACCGATAATAAAAATGCACATGTTCTAATTATTTTATATACAAACAACTTAAAACACAATAAACAAAAGGCAAAGAGAATTCTTAAACTAAATCAATATGTGGAAAATAAGTTATCAGATAGCAAAATCGTTTATTTAAATAAAAGTTTTGGCTTACATCTAGTTTATCAGCTAAGGGCGCGGCTGTCCGTACCAAATACAGAATTTATTCTTCCTATTAATGAAACAAAATTGGAATGGCAATAATTAGTATAGCTACGAGTAGCAACCCCTATTAGGGAACATATTTTTATTTCCTATTTGATTTATTTGAAGTATATTTTCCAATAAAATTTTTATTAACATGTCAGACGCAAGTAAAAATACGTCTATTACATTTCTACATAATTCGTTTATTTAAGTATTTCGTATGAAATATAAGGTCAACTTTTGTTCTTTTAAATACAAATTGGACAATAACTTAAGTACTTAAAAAGGACAAACATAGTATATAGGCATACAAAACGAATATTCCTGACTTATATGACATTCAAAGCTCTAAAAATAATATTGTCCGAGCCCCAGCCAAAGGATTAGCCATCGCGACGTCGTAAAACTCCGGAGCGGCGGTCGCCGACGGGAAATTATCATTTAGTGATTGCCACCTCCTATACCACCACCTATGTAGATACATAGGTGATGTGACACTTGGAGGTGGCCCTTGATCCATGGAGAATTCTCCGCCAACATTGTACATATAACGTATAACACATCAAACACAACCGTTTAACATAAGTCGATGCCTCCTAATAAACTAAACTCTTACTTATCGTTCACTTAAGCCTGTGCACACTGATGGAGTCGCGTCGATAAAATGAAAGCGATCGCAAACGTAACCCGATCCGTGAGTTTGGATTGGTTCAACCGTCAGTCGACAACTCGACCAGCCCGTCGACCGGACGGACAACCAGGAAACCTCACACTTACTCGGGTTTTAGATATCCGGGTGTTCAGGGGTTGTGTGTGTAAATCACCAAACTCGTAAAAACTTTAACACCGAAATACTTGTAAGAGGAATACCCACATATACGAATAGCGCATGTTCCGGATCCGGGTGTTCGGGTATCGCATGATGACCGAACACTGTCATATTGAATCAATATATCAAATTCCCAGGTATTTAGGCAACTAACCTCAACACAATATCAGCATAAATCATAAATTATAGGTCAAAAGGGGACTACTGCTCGTTCAAATACTTGAAAGAGTTTAAGAGACAGTGTCGAGCTATTTTTTATTATTACGTAAGACCTTTATCATCAGAATGAGAGCTTTGTTAAGACTTCAGGGCTTCCACGACGACCCGGTTCGAGTTCGGGGCTGCTAGCGAACGTCATTGGCGATGGAATTGTGCGGCACCGATGACTCAACGACTGGCTTGTTGAAGCGTAGTCCAGGTGACTCCGTCTGTCTCAAGTTCAAACCGGATTGATTAACTCACGTAGAGTTCAAGAACGAGTAGACCCACGATCAGTACCGCTCTTTTCTTGTTATTATTCAAAACAAATTTATTAGTTCATTTTAAAAACAGCGAAAGGAAACCATTTATTCATGACTTTCAAAATGAATTTTTGTATTAATGAGAGAGACAGCGCCGATGCGCCGTGCACCGGCAGCCGTGCCTCGCCACAGTCGGCACGCGGCGGGCCGACGTGATGTACAGCGACGAGCTCGGAAAGTCGAAGGGCTCGCAGCTCAGCCGCCGCTCCGCGGGAAAAACGTGCGAATATCGGTAGGCCGGGAGCTTCACACCGTAATGTAATGGAGAAAATTGTTAAGACAAACATCCATTCGAGTACTATAATTGTAATATTAATTGGTAGAAGTGAAAAGACTGACAAAAAAAAATAAGTTAGTTGTTTCTCATAGGATTGAAAATTTAAGTAAAGAATTTTGTTCGCTATTCCATTCGGCCAAAGCTTTTCACAAAAAAAAATAATTATCGATTTAAATTGAATATTAATATACATATACATTGACATGTCGTCATTGCAATAAATTTCATTTTATTAACACCAATTAAATTATTTATAAATATTTTTATGACAAGAAGGTAGTATTTTCCTTGAAAATTGATTTTACAACAATTAGCGGAGTCGCTAAGTTATTTCATTATTAACATGTCCAATTCCAGGGACAAAAATTATATGCTTCTATTGAAGCATTTGACATTGATGATAATTTAAATTAGTTTATAAGAAAATAGAGAATACCTCTTGCAATTTTTGATATTATTAGAAAATTGTAATAACTTGAAAACAAATGAAAATAATAATAATACTCTCCAAGCATTTGAAACTTAACCCAAAATTACTGAGCGAAAAAATGCTAATAATAAAAATGTACACTCAATCTGATGTATCAAAATGTACAGGAAACGTCAAGTAAGGAACTGGAAATTGAATTATTCATGAATTATAATGATATTGACATATTATGTATAACAAAACATTGGCTTAGAGGTCATGAGTTCATATTTCACTTCGGTATGCACCAGGTGGCAAGTTCATTCACAACAGAAAAAGCTATACATGACGGATCTCTTATAATAGTTACAAACGATATAAAATACAAAGAACGTCCAGATATTGTGATCCTATCCGTTCAAAGAACTATTGAAGTGGCGTGCATAGAACTAGAAAGGCTTATTGTATGAAGCGTATACAGACCTTCAAAGTCACCGTATGACATTTTCGAAAAAGTAATGGATTATATCTTGTACAAAATAAGTGATAAGAATAAATTTATTGATGTTTGCGGACATTGTAATATAAGTTTATTGGAAAGTTTTGTCTATGCACTAGAATTAAATCTTTATTCCAATATTTTCATTTAGAAAAATTGTATTTGGAACCGAACACTTACACAGCTACTTCGTCATCGTGTCTCGATAATGTGTTCACGAATATTAAACCAGAATTTTAGGTAGTTTATCGTTATAGGTAATTAATATCATAGATAATTAATACGTTATCATCTGACCATCGTGGATAGCTGATCACGTTTAAAATAAATTCCAAAAAATATACATAAAACACAAGATCAAAATTGTGCCTGTAAACACTGACCGTCTTGAGCAGTTTGGAAATAACGTAATAAAAAACTTGTCTAACTTGTCATATTGTAAGGACTCTAATAAGCTATATGGTTCACTGTTGACTATAACCAGGTCTGAATGCAGCAATGTTTTTAAATTAAAAAAATATTAATGTTAATAATTCTCTATCATTTAGTGATTGGGCGACAGTGGGTATTCATACTATCAGGCGTAGATTATACGCATTTTATGAGGAAAAGTCGTGTAACAATTCGGTCACTTTTGTTAATTATGTAAGAAGTTATTCTAAGGTATTTAAGCGCGTATAGGCAGCTACAAAATCTATATAATAAAATGTAAAAAAAGTTTTTTGTTTTTTTTGAAATGAAACCGCCGTAAAAACTGAAGGCATAAAATAATAAATCTTTTTTAGTTAACCTTAATAACTAAGTTCTTATACTAATGTAAGTATATCTAAAAGTCTAAGAGCCAGTGAAAAGCTAACTGTATGTATTTGACCAGGTCTGCGGTTTTATACAGTGGGGCCTCTATCCCTACCACACGTGAGATGGAGAGTCATTAAGCCCAAAGAGGTGGACGCGGTATGGCTGAAGTAAGTCAGGATTTTTTGTAAATTTTAAATGCATTTGACCAAATGCATTTAAAATTTACTCAAATGTATTAGGTCAAATGTATATACAAATGTATATACAAAACGCCAGACGTAGACACGTCTGCCATTTTGAAATTATTATTATTACGGAAAAACAATAATGGCAGACCTTTATCGCGCATTTAATATTGTGGTAGACAGTTTTGAAAATGCTGAAAAAATTAAATTTTTAAAGTAATTGACCAGATCTGCCATAGATTTATTTTCTTTATCAGGATCTTAGAAACTTATTTTGATCACGGCAGATGTCTTCATTGAATACACACTTCAGCAGACAACAAAATCTTAGTTACTAACCGGTCAGATGTATGCATAAACTGTCTATAGCTAACTATAGCTACTTATTCTAGCCCATAATGTTCTCTTTTATAATTACTAGCATTCAAATAATTGAGATTTTATACCTGAGAGGGCTCTGTTATGTCCCCACCCTAACGTTTTTTGTCAAATGTTTTCAGTATATTTGTGAACCTTCATAAAGATGCCTGGTGTTTTGTGAATTTAATAAAATACATAGTATTGCTTTCTTTTGTTTTGTTGATTTGTCTATTATTTATTTAACATGTCTGACATTACATCAAATGAAAAAAAGAACTGTAGTGCGTATTTTGTGACACGGTCAATACTGATAACTTATTAATATCTTCAGAAGAGAATATGTCCAAATGTTAAAAAAAATTGTGGTTACGAAAATTTCATAAATTGAAATATAAAGATATTATTTTACCGGACGAAATTTTTGGTTCAGGATATCATAGTAGTTGTTACAAAACATTTACAGCATTGAAAAGACAACTTTTCTGACAGATGTTAAAAAAAAAATTCCATCCAGAACCAGTACATCTTTGTCTGCAATAGAACCAGTCTAATCAACTATTAGATTGCAATCTAATCAACCATCAGCTAACAGCTCAATGATTAATGATACAATCGTACATGATTCCTTTGTAAAAGACAGAAGATGCCCATAAAGAAAGAATTTGACGCTGAAGCGGAACAGGCGTTGGAGGAAAAAACATATGAAGATTCAGCAGGATCATCGACTGTTCACACTTTTGATATTGTAACTTCAGCAAATGTAACTTGTAGTTTTTTTTTTTAAAAAAAAAGAAACAATTGCGGCCTAAGAATGTGCCATTACGCACTTCAGGGAAGGATCAATTTGAAAAGAGTATTTTAAGTAACTTTAAGCCCGATACTGAAATTTACAGTGAAACTTTGACCGAAATATAAAATGTTCTCTCTCGTAAAGTATACCATCATTATGTTTTCCGGCAAAACTTTCGAGTTCAGAAAAGATTACTAGTGAAAAGTACTGTCCGTATTTCGTAGCATATCTCCCGAGAAATACATGAAACAGTTTATAAAGAAATATGTCATTTGATTGAAGAGAATGTCAAAATAGTGAGTTATTTATATAAAAAGTATCTTAAAAAGTTTAAACAATTAAGGGAAGGCTCTGACGTAACATCAATATTTACCACACTCTATTTAGAAAAAAAATCCACGAGACATTTAAGGGTGCATTTTCAAATTTTGATATGAAACAATGAATAAGTTTGTTACTCCTAAAGTCATTTCAATTATTGATGAATCATTATTTGCGCACTTGAAAGACCAAGATATTTTGCAAGAAACAGCTGCCATTTCACGAGATGAAATTTTGAGCATGAAAAGGAAAATATTACCTGATTATTTAACTAGTCAACGCATAATAAAAGGTGAATGTTCTACACCACCCATGATTTCCGATTTTTGTCATCAAGGCGGTTATAATCGTAAACGGCGGAATTGGGACAGTTTCCAACGTCATGTAAAATCCCTATCACAGGACCTTATACATATGACTCACAATGTTAAAATTAAGATTTCTAAACACACCTGCTTAGGTACGACATTAAAAAGTATTACAAGCAGTCGTAGAGCTATTAATATAATAAATCGTTACGGTCATTGTATTCGTCACAGCGCTGACAAGAAGCTAGAAACACAAGCAACATTTTCATCAGTTCCACGTACTGAAATATGTCCAGAGGTGATTAATAAAGATGGAAATCTTGTGGCAAGTATGAAATTTGACAATTATGACCAATTTGTTGATACTAAGACTGGAAAACACACTCTTTATGATATAGTTGAAATAATGTACCAAAATATTGACCTCAACCTCGAAGACGACGATGTAGAAGACGAAGAAGTAGAAGAAACTGAAGGTAGTAAACATGATCAACGTAGAATACGATATTTTGAGAGAATCGTCTTTGAATTATCACAGTGTGCTAAAAACTAAAAAGACTAGTAACATTCAAACTGAAAGTGGTAAAGAGATTAAAATAATTGTGCTTAATAGTCTTTATGATTGAATGGACAATATTTGGAAGCTAAGTCATTGTTGGAGATTGTTAAATACCCCTATGTGGACTGGTTTTAAATGTAAAATTATGACAGATGTTACTCCACAACACTTGATTTCGTATTTGCTCCAATTAATCACTCACCAACAAGTAATGCAGTCTTTTGGCAACTATGCCGTAATGCATGACAGCCTTGCAAGAGCTGAATCAAGAGTAAATGCCAGTGACTTACAATTAAGCCATTGCAAAGATTGCACTATAAATCTGAGCTACGAAAAACTTTGATATCGGAATGTGGATCTGATCCGAAACGAAAGTCTACTTGTAAAGAAAAAATGTCTAAAAATTAGAGGTAAGCTCCAAGAGATTAAGTTACATCAAGATTTATTCAGACGTTTGTTGGCAATTTCGATGGACCACCAAATTGATGTTCTAAAAATTTTAGCATATCCAATATCTCCTGTACCTCTTGCTTTATGTCATCTAGAAGGTGGCTTTTGTAAAACTGACAAATGTATACTTGTAAAATGCCTTTAACCAAAGATTCATCAAGAACCACCACGTAATACTGATTTATTCTTAATTGATGAAATTTTCACTCTGCATTATATGAAAGAAGTTCCAAAACATTTGGAAGCATTTCAAAGAAATTTCTGCAAATAGTATCAAAATATTCCATCCGAACAATTGATGTAATCTTTGACCAATTTTATTTCCATCAATAAAAGATAGTGAAAGATGTCCATGATATGAAGCATCGTTGATTAATTACACAATTTCGGGACCTGAACAGGTGCGACCGTCAGATTTTGCAAAAGAATTGATAAATACTAGATTTAATGAAGCTCTGGTAGATTTTTTAGAAAACATTGGTCTAATAACATGAAGAGGTTGATACCAAGATAATCTATCATGCTTGCAATATCGCTGATTAGTCGAATATTGTTATTAGAGCCTCTAATGTGATAAAATAAATTATAATGATGTGAAACAGGAAACATAATACATATACATTTGAACGATTAGTAGCTAAGATTTTGTTATCTGTTGAAGTGTGTAGGTACTCAATAAAGACGTCTGCCATGATCAACAAAGTTTTTAAGACCCTAATAAATAAAATATATCAATGGCAGATCTGGACAATTACTTTAAAATTTTTATTTTTTTCATCGCTTTCAAAACTGTCTGCCACGATGTAAAACGCGCGATAATGGTCTGCCATTATTATTTTCCCATAATAATAATAATGTATTTACAAATTTCAAAACGGCAAACGTGGTGAAATGCATTTAAAATTTGCCATAAATCGAGACCTATCTTACCTAAGCGTCCGTTACGTCCACCACTTTGGGCTTAGTGACTCCCCATCTCATGTATGGTAGGGATAGAAGCCTCACTGCACAAAACCCCGGTCTGGTCAAATACATACAGGTAGCTTTTCACTGGTTCTTTGCGTATAAGAATAATATTTTTTTATACCCAACAATTTCGACTCGCAAATTGATTCCAGAATCGCAATCAATTTCTACTTTTATGTAATAAGGCTCCCGAACGGGCACACGTCGTTGCGATTGGTCGTACGGAGAACGCATTTTTTTGAAATGTTCGTGTATATCGCTGGAGATTTCATGTTGCATTGTTAATTTAATTTGGTTATGTCTTTAAATTTAAGGTAATTTAGTGATCTTTGTTCATTGATTATTTGGCGCCGACTGAAAATTACTGAGGTATAAGTATACCTCAGGTATATAAGTATACCTGAGGTATAAGTAATGTAAGTACATTAGTCTACGAACTTTATTATTAAGAAAGTTAATTGAAAACTCAAAATGATTACAAAAATATATACTTAGGTATACATATATTAGTTTAAGAAATTAGTTATTGAGATTAAATAAAAAAGGTTTACTATTTTTTCTTTTTCGGTTTTTTCGGTTTAATTTTTTAGTTAAAAACTTTATATATTATAATATTTTTGTGGATATAATCTACATGCTTAATATTTTATTACTTTTAAAATATCTACCTACCTTACTTTAGCTATTAACTATTATATAATCGTAATTTAATTATTATTTGTTGTATAATATAAATACTATTAAATAAGGAAAGAGTTGTCACATACTATTTTTTTGTAAAGTTATGCAAAGTCACCCATTACAATCAGTGAGTGAACAATCAATCATCTCCTATTTCCCACCCTTAGGATTGTATTTTTTCCGACTTTATATGGAACAAACTTTGGGGTATGTCCTTTTTAATAAAAAAAAGAATTATCAAAATCGGACTACTCTGTAAAAAGTTATACGTGGTCATACATAAATAGAAATTACACGTCGACTTGAGAACCTCCTCAGTTTATTTTTTCGTCGGTTAAGAATAGCACTGATGCAATAAAAATTACTTGGAATATAATTAATAGTGAAACTGGAAATACACACCATCATACAGAATTTCAATTAAAAAATTGATTAAATATTAAAAAAAAAACAATGAAAATTCTTTTTCTTTTGAAAAATTCTTCGCTTAGCATTCCACTTACAACTACACAATCTCTAAAATCATCGCCCACTCTCGCTGAATCTCTGTTGAAACGAAACGTTGATACTTAACATTATGTTTGAAATTACTCATGACCATTGTAATTACGTTATTAAAACATTCAAATGTATAAATATGAAAAAATTAAAGATCATCAAGATGACCTTTCTGTAAACATAATAGATTTAATAATAAACTGTATTGCTTCATGCTTAGTAGTGATTTCTAATAACTGCGTTGTCTGATCTAATGAAGCAAAGTAAAGTTATTCCATTATTTAATACCGGTAGTGTATCTGACCCTTCTAACTTTAGACTGACATCAATACTACCTACACTCGGAAAATTTTTTGGAAAGCTTATTGCACGACTCATAATGCGAAGCATTAAGAAGTGCTCTACGAACGAATAATTTTTTTTCCTCAATTTCGTAACTTTTTTCATCAATAACACGATTAATAATTCATGTAATTTTATTAACCTGTGCACTATTTGATAGATAATTTAATGAAGATTAATTCTATCACTGGTTCAAATCGATTAAACATAATACAATTAGAAAAAACTATCAAAATAGTCAAAAGAAATTTCCTGTCAATCAACACTTTTTTCGTTCCGGACACGATAGCGAGCGTATTAATTAACTAATTTGATCCATTTTTTTTTAATAGCTTGAGATCCACTGTCCGGAGATTGGTATTGAAAATGGTTAACTTGATTTGTGTCGTTTAATAGTTATTAACAAAAAACTAATGAACATTATGAGTCGTGCACTTTTGGATTTTCCAAATATTTTAAATCAATTATTGCTATATCTTTTTAATAATAATTTGATGAACGTTAACCATATCGAATTTACAAAGGGTCGCTCAACAACTGAAGTCATTGTTCAGCTTACTTAACAGATTTTTGATGCCTGGGAGGATTCAAGGGACGTAATCGGTATTTTTTGTAATTTATTCAAGGCTTTTGATTGTGTTAATCATGACACATTGATGAGAAAACTACATGATTTTGGTGTCACGAGTCGATCACTTGCACTTCTACAGTCTTATTTAAGAGGTAGAATTCAAAGAGTTGATGTTATTGGTGAGAGGACGTTGGAATCTACAGTCAATATGGATGTACCACAGAGTTCAGTTCTTGGACCATTACTATTCCTAGTTTATACTAATGATCTACCACATCTTGATAAAGATAGGCATGGCATTCTATTGTTATCTGATGATACTTCTTTACTTTTTAAGATTAATGGGCATCAACCAGCTTATAACGAAGTAAACAGTACCATCTCTGAAGTAGTTGAGTGGTTTGGTATTAATAATCTTCTTTTCAATGAGAAGAAAACAAAACTTGTCAAATTTTCCTTTACTAATGCTAAACCGGTCGACGAAAACGTAATGATCAATAACGAGATACTGGATATTGTGGACACGACCATATTCCTTGGTGTCACTTTAGATGCTAAATTGCGTTGGAATTCTCATATTACCAGATTGGTGAAAAGGCTTAGTGCTGCAGCATATACAGTGAAAAGAATTCGGCGACTTACAGACGAAAGCACCGGGAGACTAGTTTATTTCAGATTTCTTCATAGTCTCACGAACTATGAAATTTTGTTACGGGGAGCCGCAGCCAATATTAGCCCAATTTTCGTGCTGCAGAAGCGAGCTATTCATGCTGTTTATGATTTGAGACCAATGGCATCTCTCAGAAAAAAATTAAAGAAATTAATATCTTAAACGTCAAGAGACATATAGAATTATTCCAAAAAAGGAGTGACATCCATAACATTAACACTAGACATAAGAACGATCTTGTTGCTCATAAAACACGTCTAAGTAAAGTTAATAAAATGTTTAAGGGGCACTGTGTGCTCTTTTATAATAAGATCCCAGCTAAAATTAAAAATTTGCCATTTTATGAAATTAAACGTTTCGCTAAAAGAAAGTTATTTGTCAAGGGCTATTATACCGTGTCTGAATATTTTAATGAAAAAAACCTATGGGATTGAACTGTTCGGCTATCAGGTTGCTTCATGTTATTACTAAGTGTTGTACTAAATTATTAATTATTCAATATTTTGTATCGATGAGTAAAAAAGAACAAATTTTGATTTTCTTGTCCATTTTTCTCGTGGTAAATTAGCATTAGAATTAATGTCGAAAACAGTTGTTTATGACGCATTTCAAGTGTAATTTCTATTACCTACGAAATAAAATTATTTTTGATTTAATTTGATTTAGAGAGAGAGAGACTATCTGAAAACATTGAGACAAAAGTTCAGTAATATGTTCTGGGATTCATATGAAACTCTGCCTACACTTTTTACAGAAATATAAAGTAAACACTTTAATATCTAGCTACTCCACTTTTAGGGTTCCGATCCAAAATGGCAAAAACGGAGTCCCTATAGTATCGTCATGTCCGTCTTAATGTCACAGGAATTTTAATCAGAAACTGCAAGATATATATTGATGAAATTTATAGTGTAGGTGTCTTGTATAAGTCGCTACTTTGGAGTTAAATAACAAAGATAAATATTTATAGAGGGAGCACTCCATACATATAACAGAAACTGAAAAAAAAATCTTTTCAGCAAACATCAGTGAATGGTACATATTTCGATAGTTCTTTTAAAAACACTTTAAAGCATATTAGCATATTTTAAGCTTACAAGCAATTGTTCTGATTACGTGAATAATTTCCGAAATAAAAAACAACGTAATAAAAGAACGTAAGTACCACGAAGATACGGTTTTTTTCTGATATTCTTTAGTTTTCACTAGTTTAATAGTAATGGTTGAAAAACGTACTGTTTTTTTTTTTATAGACGGCTAGAATGCTTATAACTATTCTATACGGGAATCATGTAAAAAGCGTAACAACGTACTTTTTTCGTCGGCAGTGCATTTCTACGTAATAATGGTTCCGGAACCCTTTAATGAGCATGGTCGGACATGTTCTTGACAAGTTTGTTAACAATTTTTATTTCGTTTGTATTTTCTTCTATCACATTTGCTCATATTTCATAAATATATAAAGATAATATTTCAGACATAGTGCTGTTCTATTGTGATGCAGGTAATATAAAATAATTTATAAAAGCGATACGAGTATAAACGTAGCAAAGCAAGTCTACGGTGTACACGTACGTGACAAAATCACAAGGGTGCTATTTTCCACTTCTTTGCATAACCCTAAAAATGTACATCAATCTTTGTCTCAAACCTATTATTCCCACTTCGACGAACTTACAATCTCCCTCTTAAAATAGCTTCAGATTTTAAATTCAATCATAGGCTAAGAGGAGAGAGACCGAGGGGGCACGCTCCAGAAAGTATCCATCGTTTAATACAACGAAGTCTTATGTGCGCTATTAAAGCGACGCCAGATGCACGGTCAGATCGCTGTCGTGGTGGACGGTGAACAGCTACGTGCACTTGCGTATTGCGAAGGCAGTTACCGATCGCGTCCAATTTGTCAACTACTGGAAAGGTTGTAACTTAATAGATCACACAATCAGATCAGTATCAAAACGAAGAAAAAACTCAAGTACCGATGGCTTTTACAAAAGTATAAAAGAACAAAAAAGTCTCATCGAAAAAGTTAAGTCAGTCTATTGACCGCTACTCACTCGAGTAGCGCTAGAGATCCTGACTTAACGATGTAACTAAAACACTATAAATGGATAAAACATACGACCCGAAACTCTGCAATTATCATGCAATGTAAATAAGGTACGACCTTGCTAGTCGTGTTACAAAATCTCTGAAAAACATACATCGCTGACAATTTTATAAGCGTGTGTTAATGCGACATTCTAAATATCAGTGAGAACAATATATTTGACAACCTCGGCATCTATCTTAATAGGATACAACTTCAACGATCCAAATAGTTAAAGTCCTATCTGAAAATTCGGTGAATATGTATAGAAAATACCGGAAAAGTGCAAATACCATTCGCACTCTGAGAATTCCGTACAAAATTAATTACCAGTATAAACTTTGCACTATTTGATAATTTATCCTCTTGTTTTTAATGTTCAAGCTCACAATATTACCTTTTCAATTTAATTTCAACATAAACGAGACCCATTATTATAAATTTAGTTATGTACGAGTATGTAGATATTTCATCCATCAAGAGTTTTGACAGTTCTTGTTTGTTTTGGATATCTATTCTAGCGAGATATCAGTTCCAGGGATTCTAAAACTTTTACATGTTATTCAAAGAAATATCGGTATTTTTTTAAAATACCTAAATTTTTGGAAATCATAAATTTTCTTAACGGGAACTTAAAAAACGTTCTTTCGTAGATGTTTGTAAATCACACTTTAAATTTCAATTTCAAATGTAACTGTAACAATAAAAAAAAATCTGGATAATGACTACCAATAAACGATTTTCGGATTTTTGTCATTACTTGTGTTATGAGACTTCCTACTAAATTTCATGATTCTTGGAATATTTAGTGGGAATTTTAGGTTTTCATTTAGTTTCGAGTTTCAAAATGTAACGCATAAATGGCCGTATTTTTTTTATTATAGGGAGTTAGAAGCTTAATTTTTTATAGCTTCGAGAGAACTCCGGAATCCAAGTATTTGATATCAATTTCAATTAGCCATTTAAATGCGTTCCCGAGAAAAAGGATCTTGACGGAATGACAGACAGACAGGCGGACAGACGGACCCGAATACAGATGAACAACGATGTGATTCCATAAGGATTTTCTTTTCCTTTTGAGGTACGAAACCCTAAAAATTTTTATGTGCTCCTTAATGTAAAATCACTTTTTATTTAAAGATGTTCAAAGTAACTGTTGCCGTCATTCACAAAAAATGTTAAGCTTGTAAGAATATTTATATAAACTTTTATTTAATTGAATATTTCGATCAAATGTTGCGATTGATTTAAAAGTTATTTGCACTGAATTTCGTTCTAGATGTACTGCTTAGTCTTAAGTTTGGGGTTTTCCACTAAAGGATGTGCTCTAATCGCCATACAGAGCAGATTTGTTAACGATCGCTCTACTGAATCGCAAAATTGTGGATTGTAATTATTAGTACCCCACCACTGATCTTTTATTACACATATGCATTTTATTATATCCATGATCGTCTATTTTTTATGGCAATATGTTTCATGACTTTATATTCCTAGCTTCTATTTATGTTGCAATTTTATTTCGATTTCTCAATTTTTTAGAGTGATTCTTTAAGCACGAACATAAAGAAAGAATAATATACATTTACGTTAAGATGCAAAGTCAAATCTGATTATATTCAACGGGATAAAGACAGAAAAAAATTCGTTGATTCTCTGCGGATAACTCAATATAAAGTTAGCTAAACAAATTAGGTGCCTCGGCTAAGCGTTAAAGCCAATATTTTCTTTGCCTTTTTTTTCGTCGTTCACTTGTAATTGACTTGGACTCGACTTTTCCAACGTTATTACTCGTTGTCTGATTTTAAAATGTTTATTTTTTGACTTTTATACAATAGTATTATATTACAATGAGAACTGGGTATTGAACCGGCGCAGTCAGTATTTGGCTTCACAACATATTCCTATTAAATAGAAATCCTGTTTAATAGAAAATTTCAGCTAATCTTGGACAACCTAATGAGTTTCATTCTTTTTTCGTTCTGTTTAACATCAAAAATCTAGTATAATAATAAAGATTATGTGTTATTATCATACTAGATTTTAGCCACAGCTTCACCCGTAAAGACATATGATGACTTTTTTCATCTTTTTATTGATTAATCTGTTTTTAATGATGATCGGCGATCGATATCCAATTTTAGATTTAAATTCCGATTTCACTATCCGCTCCTGAAACTTTATCTCGTTCACTTCACATTTCAGTCGATTATCGATTCTTAGCCAGATCTGCTCTCGAATCCAATTCCAATCCAGTTGTTGCTTAAGATTACAAAGTTTTGAATTGATACGTCGCGAGGATGCAACGCCGAGACGATGGCAGCCCGCTACCGTTGTGGGCAAAACCTGTAAACGGCACCCGACCGAGGCCTGTCGCTCGCGCGCGTCTGTGTCTGTTTAAGTGTATGTCTGTCGGAGTATACTATCTGATGCTATTTTATATAATGACAGTGCATTAGCCATTATCATTATATGGAATTCATTAATTCATTAAATAAAAAAAGTAAGTACGTCACGAGTCATTCGTCATCGTCGTCAGAAATTTGTAATATTTTTATTTGGCTTTTAAACTATAGAAAATAATAAGGGTAATGGTAGCAATTTGATTTTTTTTACTTGTACCTCAAAAAATAAATATTATTTATTTTGTAGAAAACTTATTATATTTATATTTGTAGCAATTTAATCACGCCCATATAAATAATACTCTTTATTCACCATAAAACAGAAAAACATATATTCATACAGAAAATTCAAAAAAATTCAATCAAACGCAAGTTTATATTCTTAGTATTGTATAACGTGTTGGATTTGATCGGACGATCAATTTATAAGACAGCAAGATAAAAATTCCAATTTTTCAATTCAATTCTTTTTATCTTACAAAACCTAAGTTTTGTACTGGATCCAAAAAATATAAAATAAATAATTTCAAACGAAAATTCAAAATATGGACCTTTCATTAGCTTCTTCGTTTTTTTTAGAATACACTAGTATACAATGGAAAATTTTGATATACTTTTTATTTATAAGCTCACACTTATTTCTCAGCAGGCTGGGTCCAGAGCACCGATCTCCACAAGGTACGGCATTTACATACCATTCTTGCTTCACTGATATTCAGCAAACTTTTAATAGAAATTCGTCAGTTTTGGATGCTTAGAAAGACAAATTTCGCCTTTTCGAATTTGCCACCAATTTATTTGTATTATATTTTCTAGAACGCCTTTACCAACCCCTCCGTTAAATATCTTCCTTTATCGATGTCTTTCATCACTCCATTTCACTTACTACATCCTTTCCAGCTGATCAACTACCTCAGCCTAACTTTTTCAACTGTATTCGTTATATTTTCTTCTAACTACACCGTTCTTTGATATCGTATATTCAATATATTAAAAAGAAATTCAGTATCTTTTTAAATATTTTTAAGACAACATTGTCAGTGGAAGTTCGTAACTTAAAAACTTGCCTTCGATCTACAGTTAACATTCACTATCTTCGGTTTATCGTCGTTGAGCATAAATTGCGTAGACTAGAAGTAAATCTAGTTAATACTCGCGATTAATTTTTCGAGCGACCTTCTTTCATAATTAATTATACCGTCACCCCTAGGATGTGTAGCCAAAAGTGGGGGTGTTAGTCGAAGCCTCTGTTTGTCGTCAAAAGTCGCACGCGCGAGCGCCCGTCCACAGAGTTCAGCGGCCATCGGTTCAATTTCAGGGGGCGCAACGAACTTTCAGGAGATTTTCACGGTTATCTGCGAAGGAACTCGCGAGTCCATGATTTAAGATGACACCTACGACTGAATTATTCCTCGGCGTTAATTGTAGCTTTAAATGATTTACGATTCATTTGTTCCTCATAATTATATTTATAAGACAAGCCCATGTAATGGATTACATTCTAATTTTGTACCGTAGCAAAGTTCGCTAATTTTCCTATTAGTTTTGCGTTCCATTTGTAGAATGAATACAATTCATGTTGTATTTGCCACGAGTTTTTGACCTCGGCGCGGACGGCGAATGAACCCGCTTTTCGGAGTTTCGGGGCAAACGTAAAAGCTCTATTTTTATCTTATACGTAATTCCGTGTCTTTGTTGCGGCTCTGAGAATTTAAGGTCTTCGAGGTCATGAATAAGATAAGAAACTACCTCATCGATGGACTGATAAGTTTCGTCACCTTACTGATAAAACATACTCTGATCCTTTTTTATAATTCCGATTGGATGGATTATTTTTTTTTTTGTTTTCGTAATTATAATATGACAACTGAAATAGGTCATAGTGTTTTAAATCCACAGTATTAATACTACAGAATTTAAAATATTTACCGCGCGTTCGAAGGCAGTCAAGGCTCAAGAAAAACGAGCAAGAAACTTGAGGGGAGCTCTTTTTAAACCAAATTGTACACAATTACAATCGAGTATAAGAAGTGAACCAATAAGAAGTTGAGCTGACAGATTATTCTATAGATTAGATTATTCGCTAAATATTCTGAAATTGTATAGCGGTTTTTTCAAGTGTTTGCTTGAAAATGGTTTAAAATTTGTACAAATTTATTCTCCGAGGCCTTATACTAATGTGTGCACAAAGAGTTCTCTGAATGAATTAGTAACCTTTTGTAGTCCACTAACAAGTTTAGTAAAAACATTTTATTTTTGTTTTAGTATTATATTTATATTGATTTTTTCCTAAGAGTTATTTACATAATAACGCGGAATGTTTACACGCATAAACCATTTTTCAATGAAAATAAAATAGGACAAAAATCGCAGTACATCACATTTCATAGTCTCCTGTATGTGATGTTCAACTTAAAATGTAAAGAAAGTCAGAGTGATTAAAACCCAAAAATGTAGGACCCACCCACACCATACGACATTTAGTGTTATTTTCTATAAATAAAGTCGGTATACGGCGAAAGTTTTACGTGACAACGACTTTGAATGGTAAAATCATTTTAATGTGAATATTCATTCGTATAGTAGGAAGAAGGATGAAATAATAGTAACAATTTTAAACATTTATTTATACAAAGAATTATATTTAAAACATTAATTTATACAAAGAATCTCGCACTGAATTTCATATTAACAAAATTTTATTTTTACCTTTATACATACATAATGTATTTATATACAAATATACATACATAACTTGCAATACATTTGTAAGCTAACACTCTAGTCGAGGCGTGGCAGACCGATCATAGTTGAGTGGGAGAGAGACGCAGCATCTGGCGGGCTCTCTCGTTCGGTGACTCATTACGTTACTGAGCGTTACACTCTTTCAAAGTGACTCCAGCCGCAACCTAATTTAAGACGTTGTCACGTCAAAACATTTCCAAGCAAGTTTTTAAGAAATTTATTAATATTAAATTAATGAAATTTTAAGGTAACACGGCAGCACATTGAGAACCCTTTAAAGTTAGTTAGGGTTAATATTTAAAATTATAACCATTACACTATAATGATATTCCATAAGTCGAAATGTAAAGGGACAAAGTGAAATAATAAGATTCTTATTTAAGCTTATTAATAAACTGATTAAGATTTTATGAAATCCAAGATGATTTGGCACCTTTGGAAAATTAAATGATATTCCCAACTGTACTTTTAACCTATAGATCAGCGAAATTAACGAAAGAGGCTTATTGCAAGGTTATTTGTAAAAACTTAAAGAAAACTTTGACATAATTTTAATAACGACCTTATCTAAATACGCCAGTTATATGAACGGGAACACTTAGAATAGTAAATTAAATAAAATAATTATCATTGGGTATCGCAGTCTCTCCGGAGGACATCGTGGTTTGTACTATGATATGAAGAAAATAAAAGCTAAATCGATTCATTCATTAAAATTATTTGAATTCACTTCTTAGAAGTACACATACTGAGATACGTCCCGAGCAGACGCGAAATAAAAATACTTGTCAAGACGCACAAGCACCTTGTAACAGTTTGTGCCGATGACTATTCTTAGTAGCTATTCAATAGTCTATGACTAACCTTCACAACACATCCAATCAGAAATTTCATGTGTTCTTATAACAGATTTAATTAAAGAACTATGTTATTTTAGTAAACTACGATTAATTAAACGAAATAACTGCTAAAGTCATGCGCTCGGTATTAAAAAAAATATTCACTTCAAGTTTACGGAAAATTTGAATTGGATAATTTTGTATTTTTTTAATAATCTGATAGGTTTTTTCAAACATTTTCTAAAATTACATTAAAATTATTAAATCTGTTATCTCCAAAAGCTAGTAAACGTCAGTGCTCAAAATGATTCATCTGATATAGCAAAGCTAACATTGGTTAATTTGACAGAGCGATGTTGTGGAAGAAAATTTTTCAAAAGGACTTTCCATTAATCAACGCCTGAGCGAATTAATTGATGAAGATCGAAACCAAAAAAATTCAGAATTTTATTTACTTTATTCTCTCTCGAAATTTGAGCTTGATTTTTAAGTAGCTACAAAGATAATTTTGTTTTTTTTTAATAACGTCTAGCTTTTAATAAACTATTCAATCGATTGATTTCAAAGTGTAATCAGTTTTAATTCTCAAATAACTGAGTCGATTTCCATATAATCTATTGAAATCAGTTCGCTTCATAAATAAATATAGTTATCAAGACTTGTCATGACTACGTTTATAATGGTCCGATAAGGAAATTGGAAATTTTCCATAATTCGACTAGTGTGTTCATTCCGATTACCTAAATACTTTGTTTTATGAATTATAAAAAGCTGTTTTGACCGTTTATAACCTCTCATCTTCGATACGTGTAAGCGCACGTGCGCGTGCGGGTGCGTGCCCGGTACTCGTATAAACTCGAAAATGGTTTATTCAGGTTTCTGTGGTGTCACCTCCGACCGGTAGCAGACCGACCAATATCCGAAGCTGAACAGGCGGTTACAGGATTTCTCGTAGAGGAACGACCATTAAATGTTCACACTTTTGTGATACACGCGGCGTGAGACGGATATCACTTTCCGTAAACGACGAGATGGGTCGTTACCCCAGCGCAGGGCTCGCGCCGAGGATGGGCGGCCGCGGGGCGCGCGGGCGGGAGGGCCGCTCGCGTCCTACGCGCCAATCCAACAGAAAAAATTGTCCTCCGTAATATTCATGCGTAAAATTGTAGACGGGGCACTTTTCAAAGTCTAACGTTGTATTTAATGAAATAGTATCTGCGATCGTCTTCTTATATTGAATGCGCGCCTACGCACTAAATTACATCTTTGTAAATGATCGACGTCAAACAATTATTATTATTCATTCGTCCATAAAATGTGGTGTATATTAAATAAGAAACTTTTTAAAAATAACGCTCGTTCGCTGGTCCGAGTCGCGACTTCTCTCGCTAACCACTAAATAAAGAATATAAAACCTACATGTTTGAGATGATTTACGATGTATATTGTTTTTATTTATCTAAGGATTTGTTGTTAGCTGCATTACCTATCTGAACAGAAAACATTGCAGGCTCAAATCTTTTGTGTTTGCTATCCAACTGCGCCGAGTGTTCCATCAATTAATATAAACTTAAATTTACCTTTTATTTATTAATGTATACTCACATCGGCCGGTGTAGAATTATTTTTTTATTAGATGTCAATTAATATATCATTTTCCGAAACGAAACTGTAAACACGAAACTAAATGTCAATTGGAAAGTGATAATTAACTATAAAAGACAGCAAATATTTAGGTGTCCATTTCTAAAAACGGTTATACGGTTATTTTTTTTCTGTTGAGTAAAATTTGTCATCTCATATATTTCCATTATAATACAGTGAACTAAGCCATAAATACACAATTTGTTTCAATACTGATCTTTCTCTAACTGTATTTATAGAAAAATATGTTCCTACATAAGAAAACATTTTTAAAATACCTACTTCATTTCTAAATTAAATAATTACATTTTTTTTATTTATTGGAACATTTATAATAGCATAATACAAACGCTAATATTATTAGACGTTGCTCCTGAAAGCCGATTAAATTTTAGGACTTCAAAAAAATGTTGAACCTAAACTTTTTTCGGGACCCTGAAATTGAACTAGAACGGGCGGTCACGACTAAGTCAAGGACTGAGGATTCAAACGCTAAACCAATTCCGAACAGATCATCTCACTACATAAAATACGTAATACGTCGATTACGATGATAGAAGTTTCTTAGTACATAATTAAGGGACAATACAATTACCTACAAATACAGAGTACATATATTATATTTGTTCATTAAAAACGGAAATTAAGTTGATAACAAAAAACGCAAATTGAATCAGTAATGAAAGAATCATCAAAGACTATTAGATGTATCTTCTTTCAAAATGTATAAATGAAACATAGAATGATGTATTGTATGAAAATTTCTTTTACTTTGTCATTAGTTTTTTTTTAGAAGCTATTATAATAAGTTTAATTTGAAATTTTTAACATTGGCATCTTATTTAGTTACTAACTCCCTCTCTATTTTTCTTAAGTGAAGTTTTAATTCCTCAGTTATTTGGTAACAGATTTATAAGTACGAAGTAAATTAAATTAAATTATTAATGTCAGCTTATAATAAATCTAAAACTGAAAATTAGTCCATTTCCATAGTTAATAAGTCAACACTGTCACTGTTAATTCTTTATTTTATTCTTTTTATGATAATCAAACATAAATTTTACTTTATTCTTTTTTATAATAAGCAACAAACATATGTAATACGTAAATATAAGTCATTTTTAGTAGAAAATAAAACTTATTATACAAGAACAGTATATTTATTTTAAGAGAAGTACATTTTTCACAAATCACCAAAGTCAATTGTTACATCTTTATATTATTTGTTAACACGTAAATACCATAACATATCTCAAGTATTTGAATGTTTTCTACAAGAACTCAGAGAATTCCGAGCTATATGCAACGGAACCGGTACAACACAATCCCGACTCTAGTGCTTATCCACATACATGTTACGGGTTGGGAATGTACATGCTAGCTCAGTTGCCGGCCGCCATCTGGTAGTTACCGGCGCGACAGATAATTTTTTTCTTACAGAAGCATTAAAATGACGCGGGTCTCAGAAGTCGACGACCCGTGATTTGAATTATCTCATAACGCGATGAATTTTCATTTCAGCGACCTGCCTTATCTCCTTTCATTAAGAGTTTTCATTGTTCAAAAATTTCGATTGCGCAGAGTTCAGTCAACCTACCTTTGAGGACTTCACGTGTGTAAATGAGTAGGCTTTTCGCTTTTCCACATGTGAAAAGATTTTTTTCCGTCTTGAGCCTCGAGATATCCTTTAATTTTAGCCACCACAAATTTTCCATCGGAGGTCGTTGGATTTGCATCACATTAGAGGGTTCTGTGCGCGTCCGCGGAGCCTCACGCGCCGTCTCGGATTTGGTAAAAAACATCTTCTAGATATGCTTTTCTGTTAACTTTAGCTTACTAAGCTTATACCGCCTATTAAAAAACATTTGACTTTTCTGTACCTCATACCGCAGTCATTAGTGTAGAGCTCTCACTGAGTTACCGCCGTAACGTTATCAAATTTTGACGTGACAACGTCTTAAATTAGGTTGCGGCTGGGAGTCACTTTGAAAAAGTGTAACGCTCGGTAACGTAACGATGAGTCACCGAACGAGAGAGAGGCCCGCCGAATGCCTTGCGTCTCTCTCCCACTCAACTATGATCGGTCTGCCGCGCGCGCAGCACTAGAGAATTAGTGCATAGCTTGCAAATGTATTGCAAGTTATTGTATGTATATTTGTATATAAATACGTATGTATGTGTAAAGGTAAAAATAAAATTTTGTTAATATGAAATTCAGTGCGAGATTCTTTGTATAAATTAATGTTTTAAATATAATTCTTTGTATAAATAAATGTTTTAAATTGTTACTATTATTTCATCCTTCTTCCTACTATACGAATGAATATTCACATTAAAATGATTTTACCATTCAAAGTCGTTGTCACGTAAAACTTTCGCCCGTATACCGACTTTACAGGCAACCAAATTTTTTCATTAATTTCGTTTTTTCATTCAAACAATCTGACGCTACGACACTTCGCTTAACTATAAGAGCAACGAAAAACTCAATATGATTAGAAACTTAGCCATTCGCTTGTCGTAAGCTTCGCCATGATTTTTAGTTTTTAAATCAAACTTCAGTTTTAAGTTTGACATCAGGTGTATCGTTATAATACATATCCTTGACATTTATGTTTTACGTAATTATTAAATTATCATTTTTTACAAAGCGTAATGAAGAAGCCACGGTACGAGGGGCGCACCGAAATGATCGGGAATAAAAAGAACGAGATTCAGACGTAACTAAATTATTTGCTTACTGTTTTTCGAAGTATCTTCATTGTAATTTATGCACTTTTTTATTTGAAAAAATCAATAGTTGAAATAGAAATCCCAATCTGAAGTTGATGTTGACAAATGGTCGATTTGAAAGCCTTTACTGTTACTTTTGGGTCTTCATACCGCTTACCGCGTAATAAATATTTCATTCTAGGAAATGTAAAGAAGTCGTTTAGGCATTAGGACTTTGTTCTTGTTTAAACGGACAATGGGTCAACAACTCAACATTTGCCTGCCTCAAAAAGTCGTTTGAATTATTAACAGTTTGAGAACTCGTATTATCATGATGTAAGATAACGCGACGTTTCGGGTTACCTATACGAAGTTCCGCTATCATTTCTAACAAACAAACCACGGTGTGATGCAAACGAAGCAATAATTTTCTTAAACACGCGGCGGAAACGAATTACTTTCGTTGGTTTGAGCTCGTTTTCAAAGATCCTGTTCGTGACCAAAACCGCACACTCTCTGTTGATATAGCTTTATTTGTAAATAAAGAAATGAGTTTGTATGAGTTTCACTTCCGAAACGCATCGAAAAATGTTTGTTTTTCACGCATTTTTTTGGAGAAATCTGAAAAACTGATTAGATTTCGGTGTCTATCGGTACAGTAGATTAGAAGTTACCTAAATATATAAAAAAAACTGAAAATGTTATTTATGTGATTCATCAAAATTTGTCTCAAATTTTCATGAAATCTTATTAGAGTAGACCATTTTGAATTGTAAACTTCATATCAACAGTAACACATGAAATCGGATTATAAACGGTAGTTTTATAAAAAATTTCAATTTTCATAATTGGAAGTTAAAACCACTTTTTAACCAAATTATTAAATGTTTATTTTAATTGTTCATATTAAAATTAATGACTGTAAATTAATTTTAATATGAATAATTAAAATAATCATTTATAAACTCAATAAACAGTCGCGTCAGTTTTCTAAAATGAAAAAAATTATGGCCTTAAAATAAACATGGAATCGGGATATTACTAATCGAAGCCGAGCGTGCTGGCGCACCTGTAGGTGTACGTGTATTTGACGTGACGTTAACAACATGAATCGAAGGAAATTATCTAATAAGGAACGTAGGCAGACTTACTTACGGGGGGGTGTCTGCAACTTGAATGTTTGTTGAGAGCTGACTTACTTAACGGCTTATAACGATAACAATTGCTTTACCATACTCCTTCACCCCATTTTTGACATCCATAATGTATTTATAAGATCCAATGAATCTATTTTTTACGACATCATATGTCTGTTAATGGAATATCGGAGTTGAGATTACAATTATTCAATAATAATAAATCTGAACATATTCCCTTAATACATAAAAAATATTCTAGTACACAATATTCAAACTACACCAACGCATTAGGCTACAAATAAAATGGCTTAACATATAAAAGAATGCGTCAGTATGAATTCAATTAATTCATTAGAAAATATTTACTTTAATTACTAAGCCATAATTTACAGTGGATAGTGAAGGGTTGACTCAGCGAAATAAATTAATTCAAAAAACCTAACAAAAAGGTCTGACGCTTAAACCGTCCGACTGCTAACGAGCCCCAGCCAGCGCGTACTTAGACTCCCCGTGATCGAACATTGTTTATTTTTCGCAGCCGCTTAAAAAGCCCACTCCAAAAACTCGTAGGCGCCGGGGCGGGCGGCGGGCGCGCGGCGTTCATTGACACTACTCTCGTCATTTAAACTGACCCACTCACCGAAAGTCGAAGGTAACACGTGCGCTAAAGACGTCAGCCCTCTGCTATGACTCAACATTAACACGACATTGACATTTTAACATATCTCCGAACTTATGTAATAAATGTACTAATCTTTTTTTTTTATTTAATTCGTTTCTTATATGTGACCTTTGCACGCTCTAAAAGTTGTGCACTCTTACTTCGTAATGAATATTTGTTTAATCTAATGTTTTATTTTACAAAAACATGGGACGTTATTTATTGAATAAGACGTATTTAGCTAGCAATAAGACACACTATTTTATTTATTTTTTATTTCGTATCAGTATCAAAACTAATAAAACTTTAAAGGATTTAGAACGATGAAGATTTAAAATTTTAATTCATTATTGGGATAGACGTCTCATCGATCACTGTTAGGCGTTGGAACACCAAATTTTGTCGTTATGTTATTTTTCGCCTCGAGTAGGTTCGCGAAGGTAGATCCTCGACTACAATTATTCAAAAAAATGTTGTTATTATTTAGTTGTTATTTGAATAAAGTAATCTGACTTTATTTCTTCATTTATTAACAGCAAATTAGAGGTTATTTGAAAATTGATATTAATCAAACTCATTATAATTTCATCAACAAATAAATTGTATATTGTACAACGAATAACCAATACATTCTAAAAACTGTATTGCTTTTAGATTCCATTCAATTTCCTTCAATAAAGAAACAAGTTCATGTTGATTGGCACAAAAAACGTTGTTACAAGTATCCGCAGATGAAATAAATATACATTAAAATATGTATGTATGTTCATTCGGGAAAAAATATCCAAATGATCTCGGAACTTCAATACTGTAACGATTCTAACGAGCTATATAATTTAATTACGTTCCTTATGATCAAACAAAAATTTTTATTAAAGCAGAAAGTGTAAAAATAAATGAGTCATTATCGTTCAGTGATTGGACAACGGTTGGAATTCATAAAACTAGAAGCATGCTGTGTAACCTTTATAACGAAAAGTCTAGTGACAGATTGTCTATTTATGTAAGAAATTGCACAAAAAATTGGGTGCGTGTACATAAGTACGCGCTTGAGAAGTTATACTTCTTTGGCATTATTAAAAACGAGCCCAAACTCGATGGGGTTGCATCGTTTAATTACGGAGTTCCTATAGCCACCTTCCAGCTCCATCATCAGACGCTGATTACCATAGAGTATCAAAGTACTCGCCAACACAGTCAATAAAGTTCAGTTTAAATTTTAAAATAATTTATTTTCTTATATTAAATGTACATAAAGTATCTCATTATTCGAAATTCGAATTCTAAGCGGGCAGCTTCAATCTGTTAATTTTGCGTCACACAATCTTAAAATTTCACTCTCATCATTTTTTCATAACGCGCCTAAAGAAGTATAACTTCAAAAAAAATTAAGCGTATTTGCTTCGTTTAATGTTTTGCACGTTCTACTTTAGTTCGATTAGCACAGGAACACCGCGGGCCAACAAATGACTACCGCGGGCCGCGAGCTGAGCAGCTGCACACGCGCTAGCCGATCGCGCAGGCGGGATGTTGGCCACTTAACTAGGTATCTTTTGGGCGATTCGAGAACACGCACACCTCAATTAAAAACACAGCCATTTATTCCACGATCCTTAGTTCACACCGAGAGGCTCGATACTGAAGGCCCGCATACCGGTGCAGTTCAAGCCGGAGCCGTCGTCGACCGCCGTCGTCGGTGCGGTTGTAACCGCCTTGAACCGAGACCGTCCTTGAACGTTATCTATATCTATGAGAGTGGAGTGACTGATCCCAATCAGCTTAAGTGAAAAACTCATAGTTCAAATCGTTCGCGGTCATCTTCCATTACCCTCCGATTCCGAGGTGACGCACTAACAACGTGACCACCGCGGCTCGTCTTAGAACGTTATTTTAAAGTAAAATTGTACTCTAATTCCTTACACCTAAGGGTTTGAACGGCGCCTGATGTCATTTGTCGTATTTTTTAACCTGTGCGAATTTCGTTTACAATTTGGAATAAAATATCGAACTAAATACTGATTATTTCTTTCATACCTAAATCATTAGGATATCAGTGATTTCTTGTACATTTCAGTCTACATAAAATATCTGGTTTTGTATTCCATTTGAATATAAGGATATCTTTCACATGCCAGATATTTTCTAACTTTAAAAGCCTCTTGGCTTATATAATCTCATTTCAATGAATTTTATAAGAGTATTAGAAATTATTATATACTTTATTTAAAATTAAACACTCAACATGCAGATTCCTTCCGAACCCGATATGAAACCTTGAAATGTGCACTTTACTAAACGGATCTTACTGAGATGATGATGAATGCAATAATGTCAACGTTTTAGTTTGGTCAGATCAACGTTCTTGCAATAACAGTTTCGAGAGGCAAACGAGATTACGAGCTACTGAAGAGTAGATGATCATCGCCGCCCTTGGATACTCACAACTACACAGGAGTCGCGAGTACATTGGCGGTATCTTGAGATAATTTCAGGAATAAGATATCTAATGCAGAGAGGATTGATACAAGGGGAGTGGAGTGATAAAAGGGGCCACCAGAAACTTCGTTAAATAGACGAAATGCAACAGGGAAACTTGTTACTTCAAGTCTCTATTCAATAAGAGTGTAGTATATCACAAATGTGACGGACCCATTTCCAAGTATGGCATTCTATTCTTATCTTGTAAAATTTATTATTAAACTAATAGGAGTACTTAATCAAGTATTAAAATGAAGTTAAAACCTAATTCAGTCATACCTTAAGCTGAGTTTTTTTGAATTATGGTATGAAAAAAGTAAACAGAAGCATTCAAGAAGCATTCAAAGGAAAAATCATCAAAAGGTAACATTAGAAGAAGGAGATAGGAACACGGCCGGAAATAACAAACCTAATTACCGGCGGTAACATCAATATTGATAAGACGTTAGCGCTGATATCCAAACGCCAGCGGCCGGTAATCAAATTGGCATTCACATCCATACCTGCGGGCGCCGGGGGCACGTGGACGTCGAACTGTATAACCACGGCGCGGCCGCGCGGCCGGCGGCCACGCGCATCGGTGTTAATCTTTGAAATCGTACATAATTCCGTAGCGAAAGTCTTTTACTGACGATACACTTGCAATGAAACCAAATGAAATTTTGCGTCATTTTTTAGTACTCGTAACGCTAAGCACGTAAAGCCTATGTTTGTAATCGTTGTGCAAACAATTCCTTATGGTAGTCATAAGAAGAATAATTGAATATTGGAAACCTCAATACGATATCACAATACTTAGTTTTATCGAAATATCAAAATATTTTAAGACTTTTCTACATTTATTTTCACTTTTCTATTTAAAATTATGTGTGAAACTCAAGTCGCACGAATCTCATTAAAAGTTACCTTTTCTTCGTTTGATTTGTGCAAGTCAAAAAGTAATGCATAATTAAAAAAATATTAATAACGCTTTACAAAAACCTATTCGTCCCGAAAAAAGCGTATAGTATTTTTAGAGTATAGTTTGCTTTTTAAGAATCGGGTAATGTTTTGTATTGCACAACCGAAAACACTCCATTCGCAATGATAATCGTATATTCCGGAAGAGAGATATTGAATACAGTTCTAAATGTGACCTTTAACGAATTTAATTTGGATCCAGAGAATTCGGCGAACGTCTCCTCCTGGCGGCACGAGCTACGAGCGACTGAATCAAAGCATTTCCAATCTCTTTCAGGCGCCGCCCACGCACGAATACTTGAAACTGCTAACTTCGACTTGATGAAGTTCCTTCACGAGTAAACGATTTAACAAATCGTACTGTTCGCAAGATACAAAATCTATAATGGTAGTTATGTAATTTTAGTTAACTCTACATGCCGGTAATTAATAATAACATTGAAATGCATTTGAATCTTATTATTAATTTAAACTTCTTGTGATCTTTTTAAAGAATTCTTTAACTTTTGATGCCAAAATGTTTGACTTTGAAATTTAGCTAATGTTATGAAATATTCGTTTATCGGCCCATGCATAAGCTGGGATCAAACTCGAAAACTGCTGAATCTTATCAAAATAAAATATGAACATGGTGTAGACGAGTAGGTAGTAACACAGAAATCGTTACAGAATACAATCAAATTAAAAGTACAATTCCAAAAGGATTAAACAGAGTTTTCAAAATTCAATGAGAATAAAAATACTGATCAGAGTCATTTTAAAGTTAACGATCGGTAATAGAATCGAGACCAAATTTAAATCAGAACGAGAATAGATTTAAACCGAAAAATCATGATAGGAGATTTAATTTGTAGTATGTAACTAAATATTAGGTCAGTTTAGCAAAGGAAAACAAAAAGACAACGATGAAAGACTATTAATGAACTTGACGATTGCACATAACCCTATAATAGCTTCTTAGAAAAAACGTAAATAAAAAACGGTCCGGGATATCTCTAGATGAGCAAATAAAGAATTACATGAAATTCATACTCTCTAACAAGCCTCAATTCTTACAATATGTAAACACAAGTAATAAATACAACTTCAATACAAATCATAGAATAGTGAGAGGACCAATTTATTTAAATGCTCCAAAGAAAAGAAGAAAGTACTGCAGAAAAGAAATTCAATCAAATTGGTTCCCACTCCCCAATCCAAAAGACTGATTGATAATTAGGGAAGATTGTGCCTCAGTAAAAAATAAATTCTTCAAACAAATATAACTGTCTAGAAAAGGTGCTAATAAGAACTATTAAAAAAATAATGTATCTTAAAAAACAAAATACAAAATAGAGAATGAAGAAGTAATCTTTACTAAAACCAGGAAAAGTATTTTAGAAAATAAAAAACCAAATAGAAAGCCAATAACGCATATTATTGAAATTTAAACATATAGAAAACAAATTAAAAATAATACTATTCGATATTACATTGGAAAATCGGGAGGCATAAGAAAAGCTTAAAAGAGTTGGAAGAAAATTCCTCATGAGTTCCATCCAATAAAAGTAAAACTTCTGAAATCAAAGAAACAAAATGAGTTCAAATTATGGAAATTCTAGCAACAGAATTTTACCGCAATGGATATGATGACGAATATTGTAAAAACACTCAAGACCTACCCGAGGACATGAAAAGACTATACCCTCAATATTAGAAAAAAAAATAAAGCTGAACGAGATAATAGAATAGCATACGAAATTTTAATAGGAAACCTAAACTATATCACAAAAGCCCTTACATTTCAATTCTATTAATGAAATGGTTACTGAAAAATTAACTCCACAACAGTGGAACTCTATCATATTGCTCCATAAAAAAAGTATTTAAAGTGAAATAAATAACTATAGATCGATCAACTCGATTTTTTATATTTTATGACAATTTGATTGAATATACGTAAGATATTTGCAAAGGTAATATTAAATAAAATTAGCTTAGTACTAGACAAAAATCAGGGATTCTAAATATTCTAAGATAGAAGCTTTCTAAACATCAAGTTACGTGAACAAAACAAATATAAGAAATGAAACGAAAAATGCAGACATCACACTTACACTGAAAAATTTAATGGAACTGGGTGTGCAATATAATGAAAGATAGGAGTAATAAATGGTCCAAATATCTCACTACGTGATACGCTTGTGGTGGGAAAAAAGAAAGGACGTCAAAGAATGAGATGGGATGACGAGATTTAAAAAATTGCAGGAATAACAAGGCTAAGAAAACCGAAAAGGAGTTGTCATGGATTTTTTTTGGAAAACTATAAGCCAAAAATTTTCTCCTCGAATGCTTTAATTATTGAAAGTATTGAAAAATTAAATAATTTTGACGTGTGATTGATAGAGCAAATTAAGGACAAATTTTTGAGTAAAAAATCTTTCATGTAAAGTTGAAATTTTTCGTGTTATAGTAAAATTAAATTTTCAGTGCATAATTAAATAACTAGATATAACAGACGTGAAGCAATTACAGATTCTGAATGAATATTTTGAAATATAGTTTTTTCACAAAAATACATTCCGCGGTGACTTCTTTCCGGTTCAAAGAAAAGCCACAAACAGGAAGTTATGGCAAAGCCTAGAGGGTCCCTATACCGAAAGGCAAACGGATACTGACGTCACCTTTAGTATGTGTTTAGTAACTAATTTTTTTTTGAAAATTTCAATTACCTTACAATTTTGTAAAATTTTATGAGTTTCATTTTTTCAAAACTTGGATTCTCAAGATTCATAATATGAAATTATTGTGTTATTATCGGTGTGAACGTGTGCACATTTTAAGTTAACCCGATATCTGGAAATTG
This sequence comes from Eumeta japonica, assembly GCA_005406025.1. Classification (NCBI taxonomy): domain Eukaryota; kingdom Metazoa; phylum Arthropoda; class Insecta; order Lepidoptera; family Psychidae; genus Eumeta; species Eumeta japonica. The sequence goes on from BGZK01000838.1 coordinate 204,256, forward strand.
AAAATTACACTGAAACGATTCCGTTACATAAGTACAAATCAAGCTAATAAAATTGTCTTAAAATATTTAAATAATCTCCATTAAATAATTTCATATTTAATTGTTTTTAATTTATTAGCATTAAGCTCAATAATTTGTGAATGCAAATAATAGAAAAATATGATATGAAATTGTAATCGGCAATCAATAATAAAGTAAGTAAAATATACACGGATTAACATCAGAAATAAACGCTATTTGTATTTGTTAAATACTAAATAATATAAAAAGCAGCTTAAAAGATCTATAATTATCAGTGTCGGATCAAAAAATAATACTAACTAATTGATGTAATAAAATGCAAATATGTTTTAAAGACGAAATGTTGCAATCATGTAGGCTATCAAATTTGTTGCCATCACTTAAATATCGCGATACAATTATAGGACTAAATAACTTCTTAATATCTATAGTATTATCATATAAGATAAAAATTATTTGTCTTATAGCGTTTACAAGGGGCAAATGAGCATACAAGCCACCAGAGAGTATGTGGTCATTGCCAACAAACACTCGCAATCCCAGAGTAGTCCTCAGTGCGTTGCCGGCCTTTTAGATATCTGATGGAGGGGAAATGGGTTGATGGAAGGGGGTGAAATGATGGAGAGGAAAGTCGACCGCCGGAACTCTCACTTACTAGAAAAAACACGACAGCAGAAACTGTACCTCACGCCTGTGTTTTGTGAGAGTGTGGTATCTCATCGACGAAGCCGGCCCATTTTCGTGCTGCAGTCAAGTTAGCTATAGCGAGGCTATGGCTAACTTGACTGCAGCACAATAAATGATGTAACCATATACGTAAAAGCACCTGTGACCGAAAATGGGACGGACAGCTAGAGCGAGATGAAAAGTAGTTTCGAAACCAGTACCATGAACCACGTATTCTACCCGGGAATCAAAGTGGGATCTGTTTCAAATTTAGGTAATAAAAATCATTTATTTAAGATTGAGATCGAAATAGGAATCGGTTGCAAAGCCGATATTCAAAAATCGCTTTCACAGATTGGTTGTTACCTCAAACTTCATTTCAAAAGTGACTTTTTCTGTAAAACGAGCCTAAAATTAGACTATGGCCCAAAATCAATTCCTGTATCTAAAATGGAGTTTAGCTTTCTAATGAGATCAGTTTTAAAGACGTAGAAGCACGTGTATCCATGTTGATGAAACTGCGGGAGTCCGCTGATGTAACAATAAGCTCTCCTTCCATGACCCTTAAAATAAATCTTGATTTTAGAACTTATCTCTAAATTGACTTTTTGTAAAAATCAAATTTAAGAAATCTATCGCGACGTCCTATAAAAATCACTAAATATGCATAAATTTACAAATGTAACGACAGCGACAAGATAGTTATCACTATGTTTTTAAAGTTGAATTTTTATAACAATAAATTTTGTTCGGTTGAGAGCCTTCAAATTAAACGAAAATTGTTTTTCGTTACTATTATTTGTATCTTCTCAAAGTTTTCGTCGAGCTTGAACATAAATTTCATCGTATAATTTCTAGAGCTTGCGAATCGATGATGAAAAAAGTTTCGCCTTTACCTTACAAAGCGAAACATCTCGATTCTGTCCGAAGTTACGCGGCTGTATCGAATATTGTTTGTAATTTGTCAAACCATTAAACTGCCGTTAAACCGACCGCCATAAATCACTCATACAAGAACAGTTACGAGAAGGTCCGAGTTTCGGTCAGCGACCGGAGTTTTTTCCCAGCGCCCGAAAAGCCCTCAATATGTAGTAACGACGACGATGTTGACACGCACGACATTTCGCCGCCCGACGAAAAATAGAAAGGGATTAGCCGGTGCAGATTTGCGGCTCCGTATGAATGTCAAGAGTAATTCGTATAGAGGAAAAGCTGAGGAGAATTTCTTTTGGGCACAAATGTATTAAAGGTTATAAGGAAAATTCAATATTTCTTTATCGTGCGTACTAGGAGCGCATACCAATATAGGGGCTCTGCACTTAAATTTTTTTTTAATAAATAAATGGACATGTTTGGGTAAAAAATGGAAATTGTACTTATTTCAATTTTAAAAACTTAATTTATAGTTTTTCCTTTTTATTCCATAATTTTAGACTGCATTAACACTAATAATAGTTACAGTAATAGTAACAGACATACGACTCATTCTGTTTCCACAATAAAAGTTGTATAGTTGAACAAATTAAGAATGAACAATAATAGAATTCTAGATCTCATCATTATAAACTGAGTGGACTGTAGGATACCTCCTGCGCCACTTTCCTCGGTGCCTCCTAGTGTCATACATTCTGCTTTAAGACCGAATTAATAAGTCTCTCCCGTAAACCTGTTCGAAAATAAAATTTCTATAAAGCGACTTTCGAAATAATAAAACATTGATTACTGTTTTAGATTGATTAAAAGAGCTCGATGGACTATCCGCCGAAAGTGCAGGGTCACGATTCTATGAATGAATACAAACTTCTATGAATACAAACTTATAAAAGACATATACCCCTTAAAAAATGAAACCTCTTTCTTTCCTCATATGGTTCTTGTCTGCATTCATTCACAAGTTTAATATTAAAAAATCGGCCTGAATAAAATCAAAAAAAAAAGCTCAAAATATATGTGATTATGAAATTCTCTTCATGTATAGAAGTAGGTTTAAGAAAGAATCACATAAACGTTATCGAGATTATTGGGATGTGGTTGAGGATGGTATACATAGTAAAGTGAAGTATTTTTAAACGTATGTATCAAACTTAAAAAAAACATTCAAAAACCCCAAAATTGTCATATAAGAAAAACTTAGCCTCTGATTCTGTGGATATATATAACTTTTTTTCATCTTATTTCCATTCAGTTTTTGAACCAAATAAATATCTCATCTGATTTAGTCTTAGATGACATCATACATAATCCCGAAGAAAACTGGTTAAATATCCAAAATGTATACATAACCCGAGATACTGTTCTCAAGAAACTAAATAATCTTAATGTCACTAAAGTATCTGTTGTAAGTTGATAACATACCTCGAGTATTCGTCAAAAACACTGCTAATGCGCTGTACAATAAATGTTCAAGAGATGGTGCTATCCCTAATGAATGCAAAGTAGTCAATACAACTTGAAGAAAGGATTTTTAGTGAAAAACTCATATATTATCCTCATACGATAGATCACAATTATACTTTATATGAACGATATTAACACTTGCTTCAAACAATGTGATTTCCTTCCTTACGCAGACGATATTAAAATTTATCAGATTATTAAAAGTAACGAGGATTATGTTCTCTTTTGGCAAGACTGATTACTGTACGCACAACAAACTTCAATCGGCTATACACAAACAAAAATCCATAACTTTTTCTAAAAAGAAATAGAACCATAAACACTGACATGCATTGTGGAAAACCAACATAGATGAGGTGACGTTTATCAGAGACTTAGGAGCCGTTTTCGATTGTAAAGTTCACTTTGTTCCTTATGTTGAACATACTGTGAATAAGGCGTTCAGTGTGTACGGTTTCGTTATCAAATCTTGCACTAATTTCACTAGACATCAACATACCTGTAACTGTACAAATCTCTCATTCATTGTCAACTTAAATATGCTGCTCCAATGTGGAACCCATACTATGATAAATATTAATAAGTCATTGAAATGATGCAAAAAAATTCTTAAGAATAATGCATTTCAGGTGTTGCTCTGTTATACTTCCATATAGTTGTCTACTGGAGAAATATAATTTATTTGACTTAAGTTGCAGACCTCTTCAGCACTCACACACGCAGCTCTCCACCTCATACAACGTCGTGTGATGTTGTATAATATATGTCACAAGAAATACGGCTGGGCGATTTTAATTGGCATGATGTGCTATCGCGTTCTAAGAAACACAGTAAGAAACTCAGTAATCCGAGTCTAGCAAAAGAACACCTTAGCCACACCAGTTGTTTGCTCTTAAACGCCGTCGATCAACGTTCACCGGTGCGCCGCCTCATAGACAAAACAAACGTTTCAACCTTATCGAAATCGTTGCGTCGACTGTTGGAACCTTCAATAAAAAAACTTTAGTTCCTTTATCCGCGCATTTAATGAATGAACTTCTTTGTACGATGTTCTTTTGCTTTTTGCTTTGTATTGCTTTTTGGTACGTAAAATCTTAAAAGTGTTTAATAATTTTCCGTGGTTCACTATATTGATGATATGCACACATATGTACTTACACATACATATATACTTCTTTTTATACTATCAATTTAATATTTATAGGTTTATTTTAGCCCAAACAAACAGACAGAATTAGAGAAAGACTGGCGCATCACCCCTTGGAATCCCACATTGTTTGGTCTCTTTATGAAATTGTTCAAGCAAACTGTCTTTCTCAGCCTTTGTTTTCACCCTTATGCTAGAAGGATAGTTCACTGGTCCAAACAAAAAAAGAAATCAGATCCGTTAAGTATTCTTTTTGAATCGAATTCAACTCTGAATGATAGACAGTAAATCGCAGTGCATTGTCCGGTATGGGAAAACCTATGGTGGATATTCATTTTACACATATGTACACGTAGAGTACTTTTTTCTTTTGTCATTGAATCTCGTTTCGTCGAATGGTCCTGACGGAATTCGTGCTCGACGTGATCGTGCTTACAGTATACACCCCTGAATGAGCATTCCATTGGTGTGCCAAGTTTTTAGTAGGTAACTCACTGTCACAGCGAAAGGTATGATACCTTTCACTTTGAGAATATCCAATTTAATTTATTTGCATAGTTGCACTTGAAACATTGATTTTTGTTAAACTGTTTTAACTAGTGACTTGATTTTATTATATGAATATAATTTAGATAATACTTTTTTTAGGCTTTTGTATGTCCAAATGATAAAAATAAAATCCTTTTATGATCGCACGTGTTTCTGTCCGTTTATCTGTCGCATCCAATTTGTTCGAATCTCAAGTCGAGTCCGACTAATTAAGTCGAAAAGTTAGTGCATGCATAAATTTGCGTGGACCAAATACGTAACGTAAATAAATGACTTTTGTATATGGGGGTCCCTTATGGGACAAACAGGAAAATTAAGAAAAATTAAACCGTATCCTGTGACATATAATGATTTGAATTTAATTAATTTCACCTTGTTCCTGTAATTACTTAGTCTAAAATTTAGCAAAAAAAAAAATTAGGGGATAGTTTTTCGCTTATAGATTACGAGAAAATCTATGACATATACTGCCTTAAAATAAAATAGTAAATCACTTAACATTGGCATAACGAACATAAATTTGCAGTTGTTCTAGTTATCACAAGCCAATTTGGGTCGGATTAATAGAAGAACATCGTAGAAAACATACATTACCCTTTAACAAACCATACCAATTTAACTTCGCATGCAGAAAAATTTTTTTTTTATGATTAATTAAATCGTTGATTTCTTCTAATGGTAGTATATAAGATTTGCATACGATAAAGGCAGGATGTGGACAAGTTAAGGTTAATTTGTAACAAAACACCGTAATGAAGCAGACACGTAGTTTTCATACGTAACTCGAATATTTGCGTTTCATATGATAACTAGCTGTTAAAATATTCTTTGAAATGTCATATAATTTTTTGCCTCTTTTACATACTTTTAAATTTGATTTAATTGTAAGGGTATCACAACTATAGCGTACGGTGTAATGTTCAAGTTTATAAACTAAAGTAAAATGTTATTCTCCAAAGCAAATGCTGACCACTGATACTGTGTATTGACGGTTTGGATACTATTATTGTCTAAAGCTACGCTTATTTTATACATCACAGTTGCTTTTAAGGAAAACGGCTCTTGAATAATATAACATATAATTATTATTATGTTGCATATTTAGCACACAATCACTTAAACTATAATAAAACCTCGAACATGTCCTTCGCTAACATCGACATGATCCACTTTAGCTGTTTTGAATTTATCAGTTAAAAAATCATATACACGTTTACTTTGTACGCCCGCCATTCTTTCTCCTCGTATGCAATTAAATCAACCCTCTGTTAAAACTCGCCCATGCCTTCTGCAGTTATGTGGTCTGCGGTACTCCAGGATGACTTCTCTCAACGCCTGACCTCGCTAATACTGAAACGCCAAGAAATTCTACTACACTTTCTTTGTTCCTAAATAGTATTGCATTGATACATCAAATTCTTGAAATTTTTAGACTATCTATATCTAGCGAAACCCTCCATTCCAAACGTTCAAACTTTTTTCTTGATCTTCTGGTAAAAAGCATTTTATTCAGTCAGCTTGGTTCCCTCAGTAATGTTCTAAATCTGTCGCAAACGTCTTCACTGAGCATTAATTCAACACTGAAACAAGGAGTAATAAAAGACGACGGCCCACTGCTAAGTCACTGACTACACGCTAAGTTTTACTGCAAAACATTTTTTTTTAATCCATAGGAACTTTTTTACTGCAGTTTAAGTGCAAAGTTTTATTAAGACCCATTACAATGGGTGGGAATTAAAAGGGACGTGGAATAAGTCGAGCGGCCGCGCGCGCCCACAAAGAACGACTCCCGAGGAATTCCGGCCGGGTCGTAAATAAGAAATACATTTTCCGCTCCGATCTCAGGGCGGACGCCGTGACTTCGACAGGAAGGGCGCACTAAAAGTGTCCACAACTTTATGAAAATATTTTATGAACTTTATATCGTTTTATAAATATTTCAGTAGACTTCGAAGTACAACCAAGTTTCACGCAGAAAGCTAATTTGCTTTTTGGACCTCTAACCTATCCTTGATAAACGTGGTTTTGGATGCTGCTTAGAATACCGCTAACGAAGTAATTACTTATTTATAATCCGACCACAGCGGTCAGTTAACCTCTTTTCAAATATCTCTTAAAATAAAACCGGAAAGAGTGATAAATTACATACCGGTTAATGAAAAACGATTGCTTGAATTTAGAAAAAACACCATCAGGGGTGTTCTGGAACTACAATTCTGTGATGATCCCTATATGAGTTATACGACTCGATATTTGATGTAATAAAAGCGGAATATGATAATATTTTTAAAACAAAGAAAATAAAAATAAATGAGTTGTATTCTTTTGTCGATTGGGCAACACATAAAGGTAGAAAGAAACTATATGACCTTTGTAATGAAAGGACGTATTATAAAAGTAAAAATTATCTGAGTTTCTCGGAAACTGTTCAAAAACCTTTAAGCGTGTATGTATCTCGGCCAAAACTATGTATATCAATAATGAAATAAAAAAAACCAAAAACGTAATGAAAACAACTTGAAGTGTCATAAAGATTGAGGATATGGAAAATTGAGGATCAAACTTAAGATAGATAAAAAAAATTTGAAAAATGGAATAGACGTTACTGGTGCCTTTGAAAACTTCTTTACTGATGTTCCAATATCAACCACCAAATATTTTAATTCATCTCCCGCTCTTGCTGAATCACTACTGAATGAAAGTATTTCGCATAATAGCATTAATTTGGAATTTAAATATGTAAATTCGGAAGACGTTATTAAAGCACTTAAAAAGACTGCTGATCTCTATGGTCTATCAGTTAAAATTGTGAACTCTATTATTGATTGTATTGCATCACACTTGGCATTTATCTTTAATAGGTGTCTGGATGATGGCTTGTTTTCTGATCTGATTAAACAAAGTATGATCATCCCTGTAGTTATAGGCGTAGTAAATTAAACCTCGCCAACTTTAGGCCTATATTCATACTACCGATATTTAATTAAATCTTTGACAAATTTATCTTAATTAAACATTTATCACATTTTTGTAACACCAACTTAGTATCCAGAAAACAGTTCGGTTTGACGCGGTGTCGTTCAACAATCGATGCTGGCGTTGAATTTGACCCATAAATTTTCGAAGCCTGGGAGAATTTTAGAGACGTGGTGGGAGTGTTTTATAATCTTTCCAAGGCATTTGATTGTGTAAATCACGAAATTCTGATAAGAAAACTACGTCATTATGGGGTTACGAGTCTGGAAATCGGTATTCTGGAATCGTATTTGAGTAACATGATTTATCAGATTAATATTAATGACATAAGCATAAGATTATTACAATCTGTGGTATAAATGGGCATACTATCAATCCTTGACCCGTTTCTAATTTTATACAAAAGGGTATTTACAATTTGTGAATACTTTGATACTCATATTAATGGACGTAATCAGCTCGACTTCTAGCGGGTTTCTTTCCTTAAGTTAATAAAATATATGTTTGATTGTATTACACAATTTACTTGAAGTTCGAAAGAGGTACCCTCAAGTTTCTTACTCGTTCTTCCTGAGGAAAAACCTTTTTCCGAACGAGTAGTAAAGTAGAAAAGAAAAGTAGTAAAATGTAAATTCTTCAAGCATTGTGACGTACTTCAAGTGTTGTTCTTGACCTATGAAATAAAGATATATTTGAATTTGAATATGAATATAATTTGCACTTTTTAAATTTAATATAACTTAGCCCCTGTAAACTAATATCACAAATATAAAATTGTAGCACCGTAAACAACTGATGAACTGACCGCTGTAGGAACCAATTGAATAAGTGCATTATTTGAATATTATCTTCGATTTCAGTATATATATATGTGCGTGCGTACGTACTGCGTGCATGCTTACATGCGTGCGTGCGTGTGTGTGTAAAACATACGTTTACCAAGCCTACTTGTGGTCTACTTAACTGCAGCACAAAATGGGCCGCCTCGACTGGTGAGACACCACACTCTCACTGAATCCAAACGTGAAGTAACTGCTCCCGCTGTTTGAGCGAGAGCTTGTGAGTGAGAGCTTTAACGGCTCGCTCTCTTATCAAAACAGTTGACCTTGTACGCCATTCTTGGAAGTATTCGCTACTTTTCAAAATCTTCGAAAATAACCTATCAGTAAATTACTAAATTTGAGCTTGAAAGTGTCCCCAAGAGAAGATTAAGTGCTTTTTTAAGCTCCCTGAAGTCAAAAACATAATATTAATACGTTATTAGCTCTCCGAGGTCAAAAGTCTAAATTTCTTCAAAATAAAGGACTATTTTTTTGATTTTTAAACTAAGATATCTATCGAATGCGTTTTTCAATTTCGATTTGTTTTGAATTACCCAACGCAATTCTTTCAGCAATACCAATAACAAACATCAATCCACCAAGAATCTTAGAAGTTATTTTGAAAAATTCTTTTATTGCTAATTTTTCATTGACGATACCTCTCTAACAAACTAACCAAGTTTCGTACAGTTTTCAACGATCTACGTTGCTTTATAAATATAAGAGCTAGATAGCTTTTAGGACTTACCGATAGAGTAGCTTAAAAATATCCTCAAAAAATAGTTTTTAAATAATTTTTCTCCAACGATATCTCTTGAACAAATCAACTGATTTTATAAAGTTTTGTGACAGTCGATGCTACTGCTTGAGGAAAATAGCTGATTAGATTTTGTTATCGATTGATAGAGTAATCTAAAATTTATTTCGAAAAAACTTTTCTCTGAAAACTACAAAATCTACCAGACGAAACTAGTTTGAAGATTCAGAAAGTCTAATGTGAGTAGATCCCTTTCAAATTTTGCAAACCATGTTTCGATCCGTTAATCCGTTCAAAAGTAATGAAAAATTTACATACATACACTCACACATGCTCAAATACTCACACCCACACCTAGGACCCTATAACTCCAAGATCTGGGGAAAACTCGATTTTCGAAAATCGGACCAAAATCGGCAACTTCCCAATTCTATTAAAATTGTTCAATTTTCTGAACGAGAAGAAAAAAAAATAAACTGACAGATCTAAGCTGCAACAGATGAGTAGTCAGCGCGCTAAACCATAATAAAAGTAATAGATCACTACGGCAAGATGGACCAAAAACTTTTTAACTTACTTTAATTAAATCAGGACATGATTGATCGAGAACAGCTTATGACAGCGCGTGCACACGCACGCAAACACACACACATATACACGCGAGCGAGAAACATAGTTACAAGTGCAAGCATATGTTCAAGGTCGATGATGGAAGGTTGTTAAGCAACATATTGTTGCTCCATTAGGTGACGGGGAGGCGTCCGGAAGCGCCGCGCTGGCGCCGGCCGCCCTACAACCGAATAAAACGTGTTCAAAACAAGACCATGACTACATGTGCTTATAACTATAATACAATATTTCCCGCAGATCCCTGTTTTGTTTTTAAAGTTCGGACAGAAAAAATTACTCATCTTTTTCGGAGTGCATGTTTAATCGTCGACCCCGGACGTGGTCACCCCCAGGCGGGTCCCTGTGCCGGATGTGCCCCTTAACTTAAAGTACGGGAACTCAGAGAAGGCCGGCCCTAGCAGTGAGTTGATCAAAACCTGCACTCAAAAAAAAAATTGTTGCTTCTATCAAAATTGTGATTCGCATGATCAAGTATCTTGATTCCATATGAGCCTAACAAGACCTTAGACACTTCAAATAAGGTTATTTATAGTGGTTATCATTATTCAATGGACTAGGTAGTCAACTGTATTGCTCTTATTATTATTAGTTAACTAAAGCAATTTAGATCTTATTCAGGATGAATATGAAAAATGGCTACATCGACTAACTTATTATATCTTAATAAATTCAATTAATACTTAGTCAATATCAAAAAGAAAATTATTATAATAACTAAATAACTTTAATAAATTCAACTAAGATCATGATCACTACCAACATAGAAATAATTATAGTAATTGATTCAACTTAATAAATTCAGTTTATAACTTGTTACATTTAAACCATAAATGTTTATTATGATCAAATTCAATTACTTGAATCATCTATGATACTTGTTTAGTACTAATAGGTAACATTGTAATAACAACTAAGTTACTCTTGTTTAAATCCACTAAGAGCCTTTCCACCATCTCCTTTTAAACTGACTTTTAACAAAAATTCACTTTTAAAATTAGCTTTACGTTCCACATTCTTCTTTTAACAGTTGTTAGGGCTGAAAAATCGTTAAAAGAAGGACGTGAAACGCAATACTAATTTTAAAAGTTAGTTTAAAAGAAGACGGTGAAAGAGGCCCTTCATAGCATTTTTTTTAATTGACTAAGTTCTGCATTAATAAATCGCACTTAACTCTGAGAATGCTGCTCATGAGTTAGCATATGACGGATTGTCCTAAAGTTCACTCTTAATCACCTGTAATGCGTAATTGATAGTTGATATCTACCACGTTTGAGAGTGAACTGAAGTACGACATATTAATTAGGACAGCACCTTCAGTGCTACCTCAAACGCGGTCTCAAAGTTGAGTACGATTTATAAATACAGGACTAAGATATTATAATCACTTCGAAAATTAGCCCCAGCATGACATTGTGCTCCACCCGTAACCAGACTCGATCGTACTTAGCACGGCCGTGTGTTGTGCTATATTTTATCTATCAGCAATCATAGAAAACCAAAGTTGATGTTAAAGTTATGAAAAGAAACATGAAGTAAAACCTATTTATGTCCAAATTATTTAGTTAAAAAATAGTTCATAAAACATATCACATTTAAAAAAAATCTAATTTATTGTCAAAAATTAATCCTAAAAATAAATCTCATTGTTTGTTGTTGACATATGTGACAAATTTTAGATAAAATAAAACAAAAATAATTTGTAAGGAACTACTTGTTTATTAATTTTTAAACAGTACAGTGGTACATTACATATTTTTGGCTATTGTTAAAATATTTATGTTACAAGGTATCGGAAATATTAATGAATTGCAGAAACTAACAACCTTCTGTGTTGTGTTTGGTTCGTTTCTTGATGCCTTACACTTTTGGTACGTATACACTTAGTCTTCAACATCAACACCAACCAACAATACCACAACTATCCCATTCACTGATGCAACTAGCTACATCTGACTCTTCTCAAGTAAGTAAAATAGGTACTAAATGGATAAACAAAGAAGTCACGAACGAAATAATCCGATTTCAACTCGAGCGGCACACAAACAACTATTCATGCAGCTATTGACTAACGATATGCGCTAGATTTGTTCTGTTAGCTTCGCCTCCTGCCCCCGAGCCGCCCTTTGAGTGAGGTGGGAAGGGTAGTCACTTATTTCAATTGATAAATTGATTATTTATCTCGACTAATATGAAAATCGTTTTAATCAATTACTCTCAGTAGAATTTAATATTTAATTTATATTTAATCCAACAATATTAAGTATTAAACGTGATTATTTTATCTTTGTTACTTTAAAAATGACAGTATTAGAGTAGTTGACGTAATTAACTGGTATTAGGTAAATCAAATAGTACTTTATTAATTTAACAATGAAAATAATTAAAACTACTAATTTGTTTAATTATTTCAATGAGTTTATTCTGAATTGAATGACTATATACGTGTATAAGTTAACTAAATAAAACTGATCAAATTATGCCAGAAAACAAGTAATGATAGAAACAATGCATATACTTGTTAGAATGAATATAGTGCCCACATTATTAGTTCAATCACAAATAAACTAGTTGTTATAACGAATCAGCTTTCGTTGATATACACAATTTCGTAGTTGTTTTAATTAATTTGACGCCAATTAAGAGAAAATGTCTCCTAGTTAGCTTTCATTTTTTTGAGTGTGATACGATACCAACAACTACATTTTACAAAAAATTCCCAAAAACTCCACATCCCACACGATAAATAAAGACACGTGACACGCACATGCCGCACGATATAGAACACACACCGCCACGTATACGCGTGCCTAGTACACTTAAGTGACTGCAAGGCATATATAAAACGAAATATGCAAAAAGCTGCGAATATGTAAATCGTAGTTTTACGCTCGGTCCCGGAATGCGATATCGCGCCGTGTCACTCCACAGCCGCTGTCATTTGTCACGGCCACACTGAACTCTGAAGGTTAACCCTTCGTCCGCGCCATTTCACACGTTATAAATGCGTGATGCAGCTCATACGGCCGGCGACGATGCGCGCCCGAAGCGACTCCGAGACACCGAGTCGTCTAGTGGCGCGCTTACGCGTTAAGTCGCGTCTCGACTGCGCGTACCCTCAACACCCGCATCGGCAGCGATCCCCGCATACCGATCAGTGCGATTCGACGCACCGGACAAGTCCAGTCGACAAGTTCAAAATCATGTTGATTCTTGATAAAGGTCCCAAAAATATGTGAGATAGCTCATTGGTTTCGGAATGATGTCTAGAAAAATGTGTTCGAAGAATTTTACTACACGATACAAGTTGCAAATAGTAAGAAAATAGTTCTTCAAAATATTTAACTAGTCCATTTGTTTATGAACAATTTATTAACCAATAGCATAATTTTTGAAGTGAAAACTTCTTTAGCGGCGCTGAGTACTTTTTGTATGGGTAAAAACTTCCAAACTCGCGTCAGGGTCACGTGATGCTGATCGAAAAAGCGTAAGATCGAGGGGAAGGGAGAGGAACTAGTATCTCCCACTCTTTCTACCGTGCCTGAGTGTGCTGCTCCGTTTAGGCGGCACAGGGCGCTTGCGCGAATATCCGTCTGTGTTTATGTACAGCGTGCCACACGTATCCAAGGATGGTGACAGCTGATGGCTTGACTGTTGTGTAGTAACCACACTGTTGTGTATTCGTACGTATATGTGAATTGTTTAAATTATGGAAATTGAACAAAGTGCATCTATTAGTGAAAAAAGTGATGATGAAGTAGTGAAAGAAAATGAGTGAGTACTTTATAAATATACTAGATGAAAAACTCTTACTTGGCTTTAGCCCGTAACTGTCATCAAGAAAACCAGCTATATTTTTAAACGTAGTAATGTCTCTATTAAATGCAAAAATAGCCATCTCAGGATTTAATTTAAATAATTATTTTTATCAACATTTTTGATGATTTAATTTTATCTTAACTTTAAAAAATTATAATAAACTAAATACACAAATTTAAGATACTTTTATAACGTGGTCATGCTAAATATATGTATAAAAAGAGCTCCAAGAAGCCAAAAAATTATAGGCCAATTATTTAAACTTTTGTACCGCCTTTTGTAAAAATTACTTTTCGAAGCCTACGAAAAATTACTTAGTTAACAATGATGTAACTTTTTGGAAAATCAATAAAAAAATTCCAACGGGATTTTATTCTTTGAAGTGTTCTGATTACACTATATTTTTTTTAAATTTCCATATTGATATTTAATGCTATAAAAAGTTATTTTATGTGATAGACTCTGTTGAGCGGTGCGCGGCCATGCTGTATCGGCCGCGCGGGGCCCTATTTTCAGCACTAAATTAAAATTATAAATAATAGGGGTAGAGTTCTGAGAGTCAAAACTTTTTTTGGGAAATTTTCTCCTCCTTATGAATTTTTTTCTTTAATTTCTTAAGTATTAAAAGGTTTTGAGTAATTGCCAAAAAACGAAATACACTTTTTTTTTCATCTTAATTTGTTAATAACTTTTGTAATTTTTATCGTACAGTAATATCCTTCGAACACATTTTTCTAGACGTCATTCCGAATCCAATGAGCTATCTCACATATTTTTAGGACCTTTATCAAGAATCAACACGATTTGGAACTTGTCGACTGGACTAGACGTCGTGTGGCTATCGATCACGCTCACTTCGAACACGCAGTCGATACGCGGCTGTGGACGACACCGACTCTGTTGATGGCGTTCACTTTACTAATGATAACGTGTGCAAGCTCCTCCAATAATATATTTTTTTATATGTTATAGTATATCACTAAATGCTAAAAGGTCAAAAAAAACGATAATTTTTATTGAATAAAAAGGTATTTTGTTTAATAATCATAAATATCCAAAGAAGATCAACTGAAACTTTTTATTTTTGAAATTCTTCCATTTTAAACTACTTCTTTACACATGAGTATAAAAAATATTTCAAATAGTTTTCTATTAAATTTTTTTAACAACCATGATTGTTTTAATATTAAAGTCCACGGTATTGAATAAATTTGTTTTTCTTAATAAATCTTATTTTTTTTACATCTGATATCTTTGATTTCAAAATCAGGAATCTTTTCTCCTTTTTAATTAATTTTGATTCTATTTTTATGCAATTAAAAATTATTTTTGATATAGAATAATATATTGAAATTTTATATATCCTCAAATTGAGCGTTTTGAAGTTTAAACCCTCTACGCCGGTCCAGTGAGAGTTGAATGACATTGGCGACCGCTGTCTGATATAATGACAACGTCCGACAGCTTATTTTGCTCACGTGATTTTTACACCATCTTGTTTCCGTCTTTTTAGTTCACTTTTATTCAGGGCGGTTTGTTAATCTCCGTACATATTTTTTTGTCTTTATCGTTATTATACCATTTCTTACAATTTCATAATAACTTAAAAGTTTTTATACAATATGTGAATGACAAACAAAAGATCCTCAAAATTATTTTCAAAACCTGCATACGACAACCGTTCATCGTGTTCCGTTCGGTTTCTGTTTTCACCGACCGTGTGTCCTGTTACACTGTGCAAATATAGGTCCTCCTTGCACGCCCTCTCCTTCGCTCGTTTTCATAGCGCGCACACTAACTGCTCGCGCGTAGTGTAATCGCAGCATCTCTCCTGAGTCTCGGTCCCGGAGTGGCAGCGATAGGCCAGAAGGACAGACGGCGACCTCCGCGCTGCCGGACCCGACCCACAATCGCTCCTATCAGGAATCACTACGCAACTCAATTAGAACATTCGCCGCCCGAGGACCGCACGCCGCGCCGCCCTTGAACTCATCTGCCGTAGCGACGCCCGCCCTCGCGCCTACTTACAGTTCCCTCTTGTTAGCGATGCGACTTTCGTTTCCGGTTCTGAACTGAAACATTGCCTTGAAACGGAAACTACATTTCATGCGTATATTATGTCACTCCTTTCAGAAGAATATACATTCAGTAGTACATGAGTCACATGCTGTGGTCTACTTGGCTGCAGCACCAAAATGGGCCAGCTCGACTCGTGAGACACCTACAGAATATAGACGTGAACTGACAGTTTCCGCTGACGTACTTCTCTCGGTGAGTGAAAATTTTGACGGCCCCTCCCCCTCCATCAATTCCTCTTCCATGTGTTATGCTATTCCTAACCAAGAGGCGGGCAACGCTTTGATGACTATCGTGGATTACGAACGTTCATAGGCGGCGATGATCACTTACTGTGTGGTGGCTCACAAGCCCGTAAGCCCCTCTACAAATGCTAATAAAAAAAAGAATGTCTTTTGCCAGGTTTATTCTAACCATAGACAAAAAGCACAGAAAATGTATTTTATAGCAAGGTTATCCAAAACTTTAAACAAGTTTTGCTTTATTTTAATAAGCACGTAATGGGTTTATTAGATTATTTACTGATTCGAAATAAAACGTGACTATAATTAATAAAGCCTTAGCGTTTGCTAAAACAGTACTCTAATGAATACCCGCTTAATTTAGCACTATTTGTTTCCTTCATAACAATCTCATTCGATTACTCGATCCCAATTCTGAAATGCCCCGATCAAAAGGGATTTACGACAGGTTCAATCTTAATCATTATTGAAACTTCTGTTCCTAAAAAACGAAAGATAATGAAATTTCCAAGATAAACTTGATAACTGTATTAAACTTCATTTTTTATTGTGATATAGAATTAAATGCAATAACATTATTTGTAATTTAAACTCTTATGTATGACAATTTCTAAACGCAGTAAAAAAATATTTAAAATTAGATTTTGTTATCCCATTTGACAGGCACTTTACAAAAAATTATACTCATTTTTTATCTTCAATAGCTAAAAAACTTCGTTGACACTAAAATTTTACGTCTCACAAAAATGTGAATTGAACACAGCTAATTACACTGATTTCGTGCTCAAAATAATTTCTCGAAAACGACAAATCTTTAAGAACATACTTCCATTAAAATTCCTTTTTACGTTACACATATATTAATGTATACATTAAATGAATTTATAATTGGAAAGTATGTGATAACCTGGTGGTTAATGCTGGCGACTACGATGCAAGTCATATAGAATTCTGAGCTCTGGTAAATCTCCTCAAATATCCAAAATATTTGAAGTCTCCGAAAGGCGTCGGACAGCGCGGTGCAGGCACCGTAACATGCCCGGACACCTGTTTCTATATGTGACCGGAAATCCAGCGGTTGTTGGTTTGATGGTTGGTTTGAAATGATGCCACTACTGAGCCAGACTCGTCCAGCATTTTACCGCAGATCGAACGGTTTAGATCTCGGCCCACCTAAGCGCCCCAGCGTGGCCGGACGCCGCCCACGGCCGCCGTCCCCGACGCGGTGACGACGGCCGGAACAGACAGATTAACCTTCTCTACGAAACACAGACCAAGTACATCTTCTGGTTTATCGCGTTTTTCTTGATCACTAAGCGTCCACCACCCAACAGTAGGACGCATAGAAAACA
Organism: Eumeta japonica; assembly: GCA_005406025.1. Taxonomy (NCBI): domain Eukaryota; kingdom Metazoa; phylum Arthropoda; class Insecta; order Lepidoptera; family Psychidae; genus Eumeta; species Eumeta japonica. The sequence continues at coordinate 221,706 of BGZK01000838.1, forward strand.
ATTTATTTCGTTATGATTCTCTTTAAAACTAACCTTTTATCCTCGTAAAGGTAGAATAAATTTCTTAATGTTCATCTCGCTCACAATTCTGATCTTGGTCCCGACCCTAGTAATTTTTGCTTTTACTTGCTCGTCTTCTTATTTCGTTCAATTTCTCTCAAGCTCTTAATTCCAATTCCAGTTCCGCTCTTTAAATCAAGACAGAAATTTTGATTAAAAATGAAAACATAAGGAGGAATTAGGTTAGAGTTACAGGCGAAAATAATGTTTGGTCATTTAGGTGAAATCTTTAAAACAAACTAATTTGAATTAATGAAATGATCTTACGTGCTAACTCATGACACTAACTTGGTCCTAGAGAATATCCCTAAATCTAGACATTCGATTGGGTCAAGAAAGATAAGCAAACAAACAAGCTCTTTCATGTTGCCTCTGTGCGTACTCCGCCAAAACATTTTTTTTTTAATATAAAATTATCTTTGTTTGAATTTTACATATTTTAACAAAAAAACACAAAAAAAATATTGGCATAGTATGTTTTTGCGACTGCACTGCACATGCATACTTCGCACAAAATCATTTTGTATTTTCTAAAGTTCTGATTGCTCACGAACGATAGTAATGTTAGAACTACAATTAAATTACATCAAAAATAAAAATAAAAATTGTACCACTGGATTACACAGTTTGAGCCGGATTTTATTATACTGTTTAATCCAGATTTTATGAGGACTTTATTGGCTTTTCAAATGATATATAATTATCGAAATAAAAACGATGTAATATAAATACATTCGTGTCCTAATAGTTTAGGCGTACTCTTTTAAGAATCTTTAGAACCCGTAAAATTATTTATTTAATTAAAATAATTCATTCTAGTAAATACGATGTTATACGCGGAAATTCTTGATCGTGTCTATGTTTCAGGTAAGCGTCTAAAATACTTTATGCATGAAAAGTTTAAATATTTTTCAATTATTATATTTTTATTAAATTATATTTAATTTACTTTACAATTAAAAATTATACCATATTTATGTTAAAATTCTTATTGGTATGCAGTGTAGTACGTATGGCCCCAAATCCGCTAAGTCGTTTATAAAAATCGTAATTTTAATAGTAATCTGTCTGTATGACGTACGTTTCGAGGTCCGAAATAGACATCTTAAATTTTGCAATACAGGTCCTAGAGTTTTTCGTTAAAAGCTAAAGGTAGTTTCCTATAATTCCAACAGTTCAGATATCGGAACTCAAGAAAAGAGAAATAGGCGGTTAGCTGGATAAACATTCACCAAACAGGCACTTTCCTAAATAGTACAGGAATTCAATCAGAACATTTCAAACCGGTGTTCAATATTCGGCATGCGCCGTTACGTCTCGTTTCGGGGGCGAGATCACCGCACGCGCCCGCGCATATCGAATGGTCCGCGCGGCGGCCGGGCGGCGGCCGGGCGGCGGACGCGCGGCGGACGCGCGGAGCGGCCGCATCGAATACTAAATACGTTTTCGGAGCCGACACGCGGCCTCCGTGACCACGGCGGAGCTCGTACGTTTTCGAGAGAGCGCGGACGAGAGCGGACGCGGGAAACGGCGCTTAAGGAGGCTCATAAAGCGACTTATGGAGCCCATTCCCTGACGAATGGCCGGAGATATGTCGGACGGTCGCTTTAGTGCCGCGAGATAACCCGCGACACGCGCAGCCTCGGCGCTGCGCCGGAACTCGGCCATCTGTGATGAATGCCCCTCAATACGGATAAGTAAATAAAGTCACTTTTTATTGCTACTTTATCGTAAGGCGCTTAAATATTAAATCACTGTTTTATATTGGCATCGAAAACATATCTTTTCGACCATGATAATTTATTCAATAAAATAACTATCCATATTACCTTCCTTCATAATACTACTTCTATAGCCCATAAAAAATCGTATCCACCTTTGTTATATAACTCTGGAAACATAATCTTCTAAGAATACTTTCTCCTGTTTCACGGGAACAAAACTCTTTTTCTTGCAGAAAGTTCTCAATATAGCGAAAAGTTCAGTCAAAGATACTTGGAGATTAGTACAAAGGACAATTACTTATACAACTTCTGCAATGTTGAATGGGTTTTATGGGTTATCTGAATTATCGACGAGAAGGGCGTTTATTCTGATGAGTCTGTCACGAGCGTTCTGACGAGTCTGGCGCCTGCCAATTTTGGCATAATTTCCCGAAAATTGTTTTAAGTATCGAATATGAACAGTTTACATGAAACTAGGAGACTAGAGAAATACGTACGAGGACGCTACCACTGGTCACCATTATCTTCACGCAAGTGAATCTTCATTTCTTCAGATATGATGTTCAAATCACATCTGGATCCAGGTATTACTGAATAATTTCTTTTCAATTAATTTAAAGAATGTGTTTATGTTCACATGTAGCAAACCGTTTCCGAATTCTTCAATTTTTGTGTTGATTGGCAATCGGGATTACGACCTGCATTTATCTACTTGTTTTTCTTTCAGCTTTACTGACTTGGCGCAAATAAGTCATAAAAACGCACATACGTCAAACAAATGAAGTAAATGAAAATAACAACACCATACAATAAAAAATAATGAATACCTTTTCGACGAAAACAATCGTACTTGTAGGAAAGAGAAAATCTTATCGTAAGCTTAAAAAGGTCTAAAGAAAATCCTTTTGGTTTATTTACAATATTTATGGCGTAGTAGCTTTCATCAATTCACTACAGATGAAATGAGTTTTACATGATCAGTTTTTGATTTAAATAAATTTTGTGAAAATACGGTTTATTTTGAAATTAACTTCATTTTTGATTACAAATTTAAATAACCGTAACCTATTTTGAATTAAAAATTTTGTAACTATGTTATCTGTCGAGGAAATCATCCTTTATAAATATAATTTAGTTTGATAAATCACATTGCCAACACTGCTAAATAAATAATGTAGACATAATTAAGGTCATGCCGTTCTCGTGCCTAATACCGACCCCGCCCTCGGCGCCAACTTCTTTATTCTCATTCCGGTCGCGATCCCGGTTTTGATTCTGACTCCAGTTTCTTATCGAAAGGGATTCCGATGACATTCTCGATCATAATCCCACTCTAAGTTTTGATTTCAATAAGGTCATTTCGATTTCGGTGACGCCCTTAATTCAAATTTTAATCCCATACAAACGAGACCTCGGTCTCATTCTGAATTCTCCCGGCCTCGACTTTCAATTATATTTCTTGTCCCGTATGCAATTTCAGTTCTGCTACCAGTCACAGCTCTGACTTGGATGAATACGTAATAAGTATCAAAATAAAATTTAGACTATATTTAGGCTACATTGTACTTCTGTGAATGAAAGAATTTTATAATTTTTAGTAGCAGAATTTGAAGATAAAGCTAAGTTTTTCTTACTAAATCTTTTTATTCATGCGTACAGCATTTAGCTAGTTTCACATAGAATTAAATAAATATCTTAAACACGCAAAAGAGAGAACTGACGAAATACACGTAACTGTTTTGATTTTCCATAAAATATTTCACCAATTACCTTATCCTTTTATAACTACTTCCTAAGTGGTACATGTGATTATTTTTCATTTATAATAAGAAGCTAAAATATACGTTTTGTTCTCAATAGACTCAGCGCCTTTTTTAATTAAAAATTCAAACCATTTCTGCACTCTTTTTAAGGTTACTTCTTAGAATGTCAATATTTTTTTATTAGTAAAACGAGAGTAAAACATAAATTTTGTCACAAATAGTTTCAGAGATTTCGATTTTTCATTAAAAATTTCATCCTCAATTTTCCCCTCTCAGGGTTAATTAAAGAAAAACAGCGTAAATATTTTTTTCTTTATTTCTCTAAGTAATTAAATGTGAAATTTGAGATTTGTAGCTTAGACCGTTTCAATTTTCTAAAGTTTTTTACCATTTTCTCCCCTGTAGGGATTGAATTTTTAAAAATAATTTCTTTCGCCTACGTTATAACAGGAATCTCTATAAAATCATTTAAAAACCAAAGAACTGTAAGCCATCGAAAATTCCAAACTTTAACAAATATTGCGGCGCTATAAAATCGCTTGATGTCAGAGCCTATTAGACATCTTTGTCTCGCTATCAATTCAAAATGAAGTTTAATATATATATATATATAATATTAATCAGCATTTATTGGCTACTGAAAATTACAAACAAATTAAATATCATTTTTTTTAATTTTTGTCTTCTACAAGATTATTGAATTTCTGTATAGTACGACGCACGAAACTCTGCCGCTCTAAATTGCCTGCCAATGATGTAATGCGCAGGTTAAAGGCTACGCGACCCTTCTTTCTTTTACTCCGCTTTTCTATTTTAAGCCATTGCGACGCTTCGTGACTGACTTCACAGCGACTGAGTTTCGTGCGTTGTCTTAACAATTAAAAAACATGCTTGCAGCTCATACTATTTTGTAATAAAAATTCTCATTTGCAAGATATTACCAAAATACTATGTCGCTTTATATTGATCAATAGACAACATTGGAAAAAAGTATTCGTTTAATAGTAATTAATATGTATTTTGAGATTTTTGAGCTCAAAAATAGCAAGAAATATTATGGTGGGCCCACAGGGTCAACCGTTCTCCATACTTTTTCTTTATAAAAACTATAAAATATACAATTTTCGCCACATGTAGTTTTGAATTATTAACGTTTATGAGATGAAAATAGAGAAAAACTTAGCAGACGCACATGAGGTTATCTCTATATATATATATACATGAGAATAGTGTGAAAAATATCAATACATAAAGGAAGGCGGCTGCTGTTATTTTGGTATTCGATTGTTGGTGTCATTAGTTTTCTATTTAATAATACAAAGTAGATAATGTATTTTTTCATCGGAACTACGTAAAAGATAATTGAAAGGAATATGTACCGAGCTAGATTTTTAATTTAGATTTTTGACATTCTAAAAATTTGTGCAAAATATAAAATGGTCGTTTCAAGACGTCTGCCAAAAGATGTTACGCCAAGTTTCATTTTTGAATAACAGAAATATTTAGCTCGATCCTCAAATACCTTATATAATTTTATAGCTCAGAAGAAATGAGTACACGAAATGCACATTCCCAATGTAAAATAAAATTATTTCATCCAACGTTCATGATTTTGAAAAATAATCATTTTACTAGAAACCCACATTACCCAATAGCAGTTCTTAGTATATTGTGTCTTAAATTCTAAAAAAAATATTTATGTCGAATAACTATCACAGTCACAGTTTTTACTTCACTAATAAAATAAGGCCAGACTGGAAAATAGGCTGTTAATAACAATTGATTATAAATTATTTATAATTTATAAAGACCTTTGAAACATCATAAAATTCGTATAATAAAATTGATTAGAGGACTGAAAGCCAAATTCAATTGAAAACTCACTTTAGCTTGTGACGAATACAAGTTTAGCGGCAAGATCTTTTAGAGACTTGGCGTATTTAATGAGTTTCTATTAATCAAAATGAAAGTTTGAACCAATTGTATAACACAAATGAACTTAATTTAGGTAATTATTACCCTTGTCACTCGAATATTATTCAATACTAAAATAATAACTTTGATCGATTTAAAACCTAAGTATACAATGGCATTATGCCACAAACCCAAAAAAAACTCATGAGAATAATAGAATCAACAGTGCTGGAACCGTATGAAACGGTGTTAATGTTTTCATCAAAAAATAAACAAACAGGTTAACTTAGTATTTCTAAGATTGTGGCTTGACAAGTACAAATTAAGGGAAATTTTTAATATAACGATCAATATATTTGTATACTAATACAAGTTAATATGTGCTAAAAGTTTAGGGCATCTGTGTTGAATAAATTAAAGTACCTTTTTTCCAAAAAATCTTGTTCCGGGTATAAAGAACGATACATGTTTTTTTCAAGAGAAAAAATTTCACATCTGTAAAATCCGATATCCCCAGAAAATTAAATAGATTTCGAGTGACTAGATGCGCGCGTGCGGTGTTTATTAACTGTAATCGTTTATGAATGCCATGTACATGGATCATGATCGAGCGATAACAATCTCTAAGAGTTATTTACATTCAACGAATAATTGAAAATATTACATGCGTATTGGCACACAATACGTTTTCGCATGCAATTTTCGATGTTCAAAATATAATCTAAGAGTTAGCACACAGTACGACTTTTTTCCGCGCGATTATTTTGTCGCAGAAATAAAATATACGAGTTAGTAAGAGAGTGCGCGCACATACGGGAAAATAAGTACAGTTATTTTAAAATTGTGATTTTTTTCCTTTTTTCTGCGATTGCTCACGACGCGATTGTTGCAAAAGCAAAACGCATCGTTTGTAAAATTATACGGTCCCGCGCGCACTGCTTTCGCGCACTCGGACCGGCCTGCGCTTCATTCGTACTCCGTCCTTTCAAGGGTAAACGTGCCGGTGCCTGCATCTCCAATGGAGTCCTATTGTGAAACGATACGAATACAGACGTGGAACATTCGATCATCGCAGTACAAGAAGGACCACCTTTGTGGATTAAACATTCTAAAGAATATAGTGATAGTTTGGAAACACGTCTATGGCAGGAAGGATGCGAAAATGTCCTACAGAATTGGGCTGAACTAGCGACCAAAATAAAAAAAGAAAGGTGAGATTTAATCAAAATATAATTATTTTTTGTCAAAATAATTTTATTTGTCAAAATAATGTACTAAAATAAACCATTTATTTCGTTTTATGTAGGAATAATGTCGTAATATGTAGATTATAAAGAGACAGTTATGAAGTATAATGTCGTTGTAAATAGGTATATATGACGAAGCGAGTGTATGGAGTGTCCGGGGTGTTATTCTGGTTAAATTTTATTATATTGCCATGGAAGAGATTCACTGGAAGGAGTGAAGTAGATTCTAAAATAATCTCGTTTTTCAATACAATTAACGGTAAGTCGCGCATACGGAGGATCCATATTTCTTAGATCACATCTATACAGTTCGTCTTTTAATCATATTCAAAATTGTATCCGTTCAAAATTGTGTAGGATACAACATAATTTTACTATTTTTTCATAAAACTTAATTTTAATGCTTAAATATCGATGCCAGATACACCATTTATTTGTTAATATTTCAAAGATGCTTCTTCTTGCTCCTGTCAGGCTGTAGTGAAATACTCTCTGTTCAATTGATAAACTCCGTCTAAGATATCGCATGAAATGTTTCGAGAGTACAAGCGCTTCATCTCCAGCAAAAATAAACTAGCATTTCTGGTCTATCTGCATCATTTGGCAAATTTTTTGATTGAGGTATATTTAACTAGTCATTTTCCAATTTCTTTACGAAATTGGTGTCCTTAAAAACTGTAGAATCGCTGCTGGTTTCATGTGCGCCGATATTTATCGTAATAAATAAATAATTCAAATCAACTATAGTCATCAAAACAATAAGTTATAATGTTTATAATTAAAAAAAAACTAGGAGATTACTCCACTTGGTTTCGCCAGTTCAATATGTTTTTCATCCACCGCACCCAAACAATTCGGAAAGTATATTATTTTATAAATTTTAAACTAATCAGTTTTTTTCGGTTTGGGCATATATAATAGATGCAAACAAAACCATAACTTTTCACATGTATCTCCTACTATTTCACGAATTGTGATAGTTCCTAATAAGTATTAGTCATACAAACAGTAAAAATTGTTACCTGATAGAAGGTATCTGAAAAAAAGAAAAATAATAGAAGTGAGTAATTTTAAGCATTCATAGTCAGCTAAGAGATTGTGCTGTGTAGACGAATTAGGTCAAAATTTTTCATTTATTGTACAGGCATTGAATGGAAGAATTTATAGGACTGTTTTCCTAGAGAGCTAGATGCGCAAAAAAAGTGAGCCGGGTCAATCAGGTAAGAAGAAACGAAACATTTTCATTGATAAACTATAATTCTTAATACCTATTGCTACTCTGAGAGATACTAGTGGCAACGTCAAATCTATTGAAGAAAGTACAAATGCAGAAACTCTATCGGACGAGGATAATAGCCAACAGAAGCAGGATTCCAGACAAGCTATATATCGAAGTAAGACAGGTGCTCAAGCACTAAAAAAAATTATAGATGAAAAAGAACTCTTGAATATTGTATGTAAGAAACAAATTATTGACGAGAATGTTAATTTTGTAGATATGTTGATTCCAATTTTAAGTAAACTAAATGGGGATCAGAAATTTCATACAGAAAACGAAATTTTAAGTGCCATAGGTAGGGCTAAAAATAGCGTCCGCAGGTTGTCATACCCCGATTCAGCGGAAACAGTTTCACAGCATGTGTAATCTAGATCACGTACTGGTGTGCAAACCGCACTACGTACGTATACCGAAACACCGCATCAATGCCAATGCTTTCCAACCTGTATATTCTATAACAGCAAAAGATTTTTTTGGGATATATCTGAAGTTCATGGTATTTCTGACAAAAAAAAACCTTTGATAATTGTATCCGTTGTAAAAGGATGACTCCAGTGTTGACGAATTTTATTGTTTTTTCTTCTGATCCTCCGAAGTGGTTAACAAAGACAAGCAACTTGTACCATGGTGCAACTGAACAAAGGTCACCGACTTTTATCGCAACGTGCGCACCGTACTCTGCGACATTTTCAGCGTGATTTTAAAATCGTGTCGCAAAAATAAAAATTGTGGTACGCGCTAGGCCTAAATTATAAATATCTAAAATAAATTATAAATAATTGGTAATTTATTTATAATTAACTCTGAAATTGGTAATTTCAGAGGCACGCGTTATGGATGTTTATTTTTTACCACCAAAACCAACCATTTATACTACGAAAACATGCATCAAAAGGCTCGGTCTTGTAACGTCGCCTCCATTCGCAAGGAATGTATACGGCGGTCGGCCCGTATAAAACGCCGACTAACAGCACCATCAAAGTATTCAATTAGCCTAAGCAATAGACGAAAAGCACTCAGCTCCCCCGCAACGTGAATGCTGTGGCCGTTTTATTCCTCGGACCTCGGAGTTATGAGAGCGAACTGGGCCAAGGGCGGCGTTAAGAATTAATGACCCCGCAGCCTCCGCGCCGGGCCGCGGCGCACTCGCACCGATATCGGGGAATTTTAATCGCGTCTATGGATTTTAGGGGACTCCGAACGACTGCACTTTGAAGGATTCCATCGGTGGTCGCCTTGATATTAAATGCCTGCGCCGGAGGCGGCCGGGCGCCCGGTCCCGAGCGGAACTTGTCGATGTTATGCACGCTGTGGAAATATTATTTTAATCAAGTTTGTATACAGTAAAGTTATTATACAAAAACCCGCCAAGTGCGAGTCGGACTCGCGCACCGAGGGTTCCGTACAAACCTGCAAGGTTTACAAAGTTCGTTTTACCAAATTTCGAGATTCTATGTCAACGGGAAGTGGTCTTTAGGTTTTAATTCCTGCGTGTAGTTGCGAGTTTCAAAATATGCGGTATCAATGGTTGTACTTTGCGTTTTGCGTTTTTGCGTTGACTTAGAATTTTTTTCACGGGTTAAAGGCAATTAGATCTAAGTATTTGATATGAATTTCAACTTGATAGCTCTACGCGTTCATGAGGAAAAAAGTAATAAGTTTATATTTATTAAAAAATATATATTTTGTAATGTAACTAAAAATTTAAGGTTTTCGGAATTTTTCCTTTATGTGTGCTATAAAACGTTGCTTCATGCCAAATTTCAAGATTCTAGGTCGACTGGAAGTACCCTTTAGGTTTTGATTCCCTTGCGAGTACTTGCGAGTTTCAAAATATGCAGCTTAAATTGCTGTTTCTTTTGATTGCGTTGACATAGAAGTTTGATTTTGTTACAGCTTAAAGGTATTATAGACCTGAGTATTTGGTATGAATATCAATTTAATACCTCTACGCGTTTATGAGGAAATGGGTAGTAAGTTTAAAATTATTAAAAAAAAAATATATTATGTGATGTAACTAAAAATTTATGGTTTTCGTAATTTTTCCTTTATCTATGCTATAAGACGTTGCTTCGTACCAAATTTCAAGATTCTGAGTTCACGGGAAGCACCCTGTAGGTTTTGATTCCCTGGCAAGTGTCGAAAATTTGCGGCATAAACGGCTGTATCTTTGATTGCGTTGGCTTAGAAGTTTGATTTTTCACAGCTTCAAGGGACAGTAAACCTGAGTAATTGATATAAATTTCAGCTTCATACCTCCACGCGTTCCTGAGAAAAAGGGTCTTGACAGACGGACGGACGGACGGACAGACGGACAACAAAGTGATCCTATAAGGGTTCCGTTTTTTCCTTTTGAGGTACGGAACCCTAAAAAAAGATACTATATTTTAATTTTAGTATTATAGATGATGTCTGTTCTGACCCAGTTATTTTTATTTAAAGTTTTTAGCCATTCTGAAATTAACCTATGTTAGATGATCCGTGTTGTTCCACAGCACTGTGTTGATAATATAATTAAAAAATAATGCCCTCATATAATAAGTAATTCTTAGTTCTGGAAAAACTCAGAGGCCAGTTGAATGTTCACGTTTGGTTTCCCTCCAACTCTAGCAATTGAAGAGGACAAAAGTTCAAATGAAAAAGCTCGTTAAAGCAAATTTCCTTTGACGTACTTCACGTACCTACGTAACGTACTTCATATCTTAATTAGAATTGGAAATATAGAGAAAGAAACTTCAATAGGAATGAAGTCAGATGATGCCTGCTTGATGAAAAATATATGCATCAATACCTTTCATTAAAAATAATAATCGGTTTTATAATTTTTTATAATACATATATTTTACGTTTATTACTTAAAATATGCATGTTATGTATACATTATTACGTAAAATATTATATTAAAAAAAGTCAAATTTAGAGTTCGCACTGTCGAAGTTGTTTGTGTTGTTATATGCCAGTATAGTGATGGAATAATTAAAATAAAAAAAATTATTGCAATTGTAATAAAAATAAAATGTGCAATAGAGGATTTTAAGTTTACATACATACATACACTGCGCTTTTTCAGTATAAATAATGCGGAGTAAAGTCATAATCATAAAATCAAGATGTTTCATTTAATAATAATGAAAAACATTAATTTATGAAAAATTAGTTATCCATTATGGTGAATTTCATATAATTCATATTTACTTGACAATAAATATTAAGAGCGAAAAAGAAATTTGCAAAGAAACGCTTTTTCTCTATGTAACAATTTATATCCGTCAACTCCTACTGCAAGCCGCATTAAGGAACTTTGTACCAAAAAGTAAACACTAACATTAACAAAAGATGTATATTAAATTAGTACGTGATATAAAAAAAAATGTACTACGTAGCTACTAGAATACCTTTTCGGATCACATTTTATTTGTTAATACACCGGTCGCTAAGAGGGAAACTGAATACCCAACGCTCAAATTCTTCCATTCATACTCGGTAGCGGTGGTCTGGAATGTAAACAATATCATAAATATGTCATCGTTAATTATAAACAAGGTCATAAACATGTCACCATTCAAATAAATAAAAAAATAACTTGCAATATCGAAAATAGTCCGACCAGACTTTCACAGATTTTATAAAAAAGGAAACTTGTTCGTTTTCTGGCATAGACAATGGACTTTTAATTCTATAATAAAGAGACGGTTGTGACAATGACGGATGGCGAGTAAGTTACAAAAATTTTAATTTGTCCTAGGACCTTTTCCTTTTTATGCACTTTGATTTGTATCAATATGTACAAAAACTTATTTTTGACAAGAATCTGATGATGGAACCGGAAAATGGTTAATGGCTACTATACAATACTTTATACTCAAAAAATTTAGATAATAAAATTTATAAATTTGTAATTTTTTTGGATGCATTCTCATAATATATTGATTATTAAATTTAAAATATCCTTCATGGTCAATATAATTCATATGATTTTGTATAGTTATGTGTACTTGTAATAATCTATAATAATAGTTACGATAAAATTATAAAATGGTAAAGGAATACCATGTATGAACCCCTCTTGATTGAGGATGAAGACTTCCTCCAGAGTGCCCACTGTTCTCAATTCTCTGCTTTTCACGTACATAGCTTACCAAGGACCCCCATAATGTCATCTAACCATCTTCTTAGCCTTCCTCCATTCTCGGTACCTGGGTACCTGTAGAACTTGGCCACGATGTCAGTCGAGCTGTCCACAGATCGTCGCTCATTCTGGCTACGTAATTTGCCTACCGCAATTTCTATTTTTGCAAATAATTCAGGACATCTATTACTCATGTTTTTATCTTATGGTAGAGTGGTGCAAGTTCAAAAATGTCGAAAAAGATTGAAAATTTCACCTCTTAGACAGGATTGATTGGTTAAATACCAATCAATTCCGCCGTATGTAGATTGGAAATTATCCATATGCATATTAAAACCTCGTCATGCGATGATTTTTAGGGTTCCGTACCCAAAGGATGTCAAAAGAACCCTATTACTAACCCTCCGCTATCCATCTATCCGTTTGTCTGTCTGTCTGTCTGCCAGAGAGCTGTATCTCAGAAACCGTGATAGGTAGACAGTGGAAATTTTCACAGAGTGCTTATTTCAATTGTCGCTATAACAACAAATAACAAAAATAAAATTGTCAAAAATTAAGGGAAACCCTCTTAGAATAAACGTGTTTTTTACGCCTCATAAAGGTGTATTAGCAATATGCGACTAACAGTTATTTGTATACGCTGTACACTCATGCAGAAACATAATTTTATGTTTTTAAGTGTAGTCACTATTATTTATTTATTTATATAAATATAAATATTAACTTTATCTAGAGAACTAAGACTTGAGGTCATTTTTTTATTTTCATTGTGTGTTTGAACGAAAACAGTTAAACTGTCTTTCTATTTTTTATTATCTATATAACATAATTCGTTTTGTTCTAAATTTGATATTCGTTCGTTAGCTACATTTTCCACAATTAGTCTAACATAACATGTATGAATAGGACACATGCCGTTCAGGACTTTCTGATTAATTATTAATCAATTTCTATAATCAATATTAAATGGGTTTATTACGACTACTTTATAAATATTTTTTCTTAACAATTTTTATTGCCATCTTTTACTGGACCTAAGTTATTTTTCTTGTATTTAGGGTTCGTACCCAATGGGTGTTAATTATACCCTGTTACTAAAGCTCCGCCGTCTGTCCATTAGTCCATCACAAAGCTGTATTTTTTGAAGTATAATATATAGAAACTTGAAATATTCACAGACTGTGTATTACTGTAACTGCTATAACAATAAATAACAAAAATAAAATAAAGATAAAAATCAAAAGGGGTCCCCATACAAAAAACGTGTTTTTTCAGCTTTTTTGTTAATTTTTGTTCTTGTTTTTCATTAGCATTTTAATTTTAGAGTTACGCAGAGTTCAGCATTGCACGGTGGTACAGAACCATTCTTATGCGAATCCAACTCGCACTTAGCCTATTTTATGTCCACTATAACTTGCCATACCGTCGTAATCCGATGGCTTCCTCCGCATTGCTAAAAATAAAGCTAAATCGTGGATATACTGCCTGCATTGGTTGTTTTATATTTCACAACATGTACTTTATAAATATTATTTAGATATTTCAAATGGATATTTTACTAACACCATAACTTTTTAGAAAGGTTCTTTGACTCGTCGACAATTGAGACAAAGTTATACACGAATTTCAATAGGACAGAAAAAGGCATTACACTTTTAAATAAATATTCACTTCCTTCGTACTCTACAAGGCACGTAATTAGTAGATAATTAATTATTACCACGTGTAGCCTTAGACCAGCCCAAACAGCACCGATTAGGTTATAGTAGCTCACCTCTAGCGCAAATGCATTCACCAAATTTATCATTTTAGCACACGCCACGCGCTCACAGAATACGAACCTAAAGTAGCAGCTTCTGCTGTAGCGTTTCGACTATTTAGTGAGAGTTCTGGTGGCCTAATCCCCTCCCACCCCTTCTATCAGCCCGATTCCATCAGATATCTTATTTCCTTCCAAGAGGCCGGCAATGCACTGGTGTCTCCTCTGCATTTGGTGATGAAGCTCCACATCGTAACTCTGTGGTTCAATAAATTCAAACGTGGACGAGATCACCTCTTTGACGACTTACGTGAAGGTCGGCCGACGACTGCGGCTGCCGAAACTAATATTGATGGTGTACGACGACTACTTGACACTGATAAAAAATTGTTATGAGAAAATTAATATTTTATCAAGTATTGGTATGAGCTAATTGTAAAAGATTTTACACTTGTATATCTTAATTTTTGGAAGCTTTGCACTCGATGGATACGTATGACTTAACGGATGACCAGAAACTACGTATAGAGTGTAGAGTCATAAATGACAAAAGAAAAATATAATGAACGACAATCGCTATCTTTAGAAAAAACAGCCTTAGGTAACTTTTTCTTTTAAGTTCAAAGCAATACTGGGTGTATTGCTTTGAACTAAAAAGCAAAAGCCAATAGGCAGAAAAGCTTTTTCTAATTGACGATTTGCCGACGAAAGCTAAAAAAGTCTAAGCATTAGTAATAAAATGGTTTCTTCTTTTTTCCGAAGATTATAGTATTGCAAATATTAAATAATGGCTTAAAAAGTTAAAGACAGTAACTGCAAAGTGGTACGTGAGGACGTGCTTGCCCAGAGGGATTGAGAAAGTTGGCGAAAAGCGTCCTCGCAGCAAAGTCGCCTCCGCCAAAGCAACGGGTTCCCCGATTTCGCTAAGGTAACGAACGACATGTCGGTGGCCTCAAATGGAAAATTAAATCCCCATTCGCCATACAGTCCGGACTTTGCACGTTGCGACTTTTCTATTTCTGAAAATTAAAGATAAGCTTAGAAGTACACATATTATTAACAAACTCCTAGGAGGTGAATACGTACCAAGAGACCAATGAAATCGTCACTGAGGAAGATTAAGCCTACTGCTTTTTATAATTAATTCAAAATTATGTAAATAGGGAATATACCTCGAAAAACAATAAATATATGATAAACAAAATATTTGGTGTTATTAATGAGAATCCAGAATTTTCACAATTGCGCACGTATAAAGGTATAGAAATGACGTATCGTGTATCTATTGATGGTATATGCTCGTAATATGGTGGCAACGTACGTATTCAACTTTATTTCAGAAAATGCATAAGAGCGTTCCAATTGGATCAAAAAAGTCAATTTCCGCTTAATAGTTTACTCTTAGCCGGCATTTTAAGAAAGGTTATTTGAGCGTTTATGGAGGTTAAACTTTTACAATTGCGTGCTTTACACTCTCATTTGCAATAGTTAACTGCCCTATTATTACACAGTTACAAGTTAATCACTTAAAAATACGTTGTTTGAATTTCGGCAATAACAGTTAATATTAAGGTAATGGTAGAAATAATGTTGGGGATGCGTAGGACTACCTCTAAATACAAGGTTAATTTTTAAATTCACTATTTTGACATGCGCAATATCTACATACGTAGTCGGTATGATTCAACTTATATTTAGTTCTTTCATTATTAATTTATAACAATTTCATAGCAATCCAGTTCGGAAACTTCCTCCAACTTTTTAATCATATTACACGCTTATCGCACAATAGTCGGAGAGCAATTCTATATTCTTTAATTCGAATTGTATATAATTGTAAATAATTCGAATTCTAACATTCGTACGTTAACTCAAATAGCACACCATTTATCACTTACGTTTCCCATGCGATCACGAATGGCCTTGATTTGGTATCTTAAAGCACACAAACCGCTTGCGAAATGAAGTGAGCTTCGACTTGGATACGTCGTACTAAAGATCGACACTTTGAGAAATCTCATAGCTGTCGTAATTGATATTATCTATTTCTCTTTATGAATGTACGATTAGAGAATAATTTTTATAGAGAATTAAAATTTTAAAACAGGCCTAGATAATTTGCTTTTTCCGCTGTTATTCGGTATCTGTTTGACGCTAACTCCTTTTATTCTTAGTCCACTCGCACTTTTCGTATTCACTGGTATTAATAGTCTACTCGTGTACTCATCGGTCAGGCGCCCGTCACAGGATGTGAACACATGCCCTCCCTACTTATCGAAGTATCTCAAGTCAAAAATAAACCTTCTCTAATTTGCTAATTTTATATTTGTGTATACCCCATTTTTTTATTTCACACTAAGAATTAAAATTATTGAACCTCAAATAATATATTCTTCCAATAATAAACTTATACTATCTTCATGAAACTAGGAAAGGTATGTAATAGCAAACAATAATGTGTCATAAATAAACTAACTCTTTTAAACAAATCCGACATAAGGTCTTACACAACAATGGCCGTACACGCCTAGGCGATATTAACGACTGCGCAGTGCTCTCTGATCGTTTTTTTCAATTTTTTATATATCATTTTATGAGGTATTCCCATTGTTTTCGTTAATGTTTTTCGTTTCAAAAAAGCGAAAAAAATAAGTTATGCCATTAAATTTAAGTTTCTATTCACATATTACTTAAAAATATTAACCAAACCAGGCAATATCAACAATAGTGTTGTCCTTAAAAAAGTTCTGCTCATATCCTTTGGTGCCGCTGTTTGAAACACTCGACAAGTTACATCACAGATATGTCAGCCTTAAGCAAATTTTTGTCTGTGTTATTCGAATTTTTAACCAACTTTCCTAAAAAGGAATATTCTATGTTTGTTCTGCATGTATGTTTGACGAGTAGTCTTGACAGTCCTCTCTAGCCTTACCTAACCTAACACTACCTAAAGAATTCTGGAGAGCCCGAAACAAGTAAAAATCTGAACGTGCAAGGTCAGGCCTATTTGATTGATGCATTAACACTTTCTAACCACACTCTGTCAACAGTACCTAGATTTTTTTTTTTTTGGTAAATATGTTTAGATACGAATTACATATCGATGAAATATGTATAATGTTCTTTGACCTTACCGACATAATTATATTTTTAACATCACAGTTTGGTTTAATGTTGCTTAACAGTGCCATCTATTGTCAAATAGCTTTACTGTTGCAGTGTCGGTAAAGCAGTTAGTTGCTCCTAATACTATTTTTTCTCACAAAAGAAGAAACTTAACGTTTTCTCATAAAAAAATAAACTTGTAAAAAATACCTAAACAACTTGAAAAAATTAATCATGTGGAATCGAATGTCTTCTAGGTTTGGGACGTCCGATTTCCCAATTGCGCTATAGTAATCTTGTCGATAATAGCTAAATTTACATTCGTATTGTAATTCTTATTCATTGCTTGAAAACCCGAATAAAATGAAGTTTTTTAAAAATGAAATATAGCTAGATAGATTTATCGCCCTCGAAAGCCCCTGCATACTAAACGCCATCAAAATCGTAGGAGCCGTGTCCGATATTCTGATTATATATATACTAGATTTGCTGAGTGGCTACTGAAAACTGAAAGAAACTACTCTTCAATAGCTATTAGTAAAACCCAAAATATACAAAATAAAACTACTTACTATATTACCTTCATATTTTCATTGTATATATAATTTCAATCTGAAAATCTTAACCGGAACACATCGGAATTCCTTAGAGATAACAGTAGGAATAGACTACATTAATTTAATGAAGTTAAATGAAGGGAAAGTGAATAAAAATGTAATTTACATAAGTTGTAGAGCTTTTATATTATAAAGAATAAAAATTTAATTTGTTAGTTTTACTGAAATAAAGCAATAAACATAAAACCAATTAACATGTAAATTAAAAATTAAAAATTTGAATCAAAAAGAAGATCTACGGAGACACAACTGTTCTGATTTATGTATTTTCAGCTGGAACCGACTCCAAAACCAATTATTTAACTGGTTTTGAGTCTGTTTAAACTATTATTTGAATAGGTTCTGAATGGACTTTCTTTTAATTTTATAATTTATTGTGGTAATAACATTTATACATTTATATAAATATATAAAACTAATATATAAAGCTGAAGAGTTTGTTTCACCGTGCTAATTTCTGGAGTTTGATTTGAAAACTTATATTTGCATTTCATAAATCAATTTTCGAGAAAGACTATAAGCTATCACAATAATTGAATAGTTTTTTTTGTTCTTGATTGAAAAGTCTTTTTATATTTAATATTTCATTTCTCGCGAAAGATTATCAGGTTTCCGAATAAGTTTTTTTTTTTTGTTTGAACGCACTAATGGAACTGTCTAATTTAAAACTTCTTTTTATATTTCATAGCCTATTGATTAAGAAAGATTACAAGTTATTTAGATAATTTACAATATTCCGCATTCTATTTACATAACTCATAATCGCAATGCCAACATTATGCTACGACCATTAGAAGCCAAGTTATTATGATTTTTGTCAAAGAAGTCAACAAAAATTACTGTTTCGGCAGATATCTATGCGTACACGGGCTAAACCGTTTCATACATATAACAATGACAGTTGAAAACATCATCGGTTAGTCAAACTTTTGAAAACAAAAATTTGACTAACCTCCACGTACACTTTGATAAATAAAGTTATAGGCGAATATTTTTGATATATAGAAAATTAACAAAAAGAAAAAATGTTTAATTTAACTACAAAATTTATAAAGTTAGATATTTGTTACCCAAACCCGCTCTAACGGCTGAATGGAGTTATTATAAATTTGACAATGTTTCTCTTTCTTTATTATAGCAGCAAACAGTCATTTACAATTTCTAGTTATTAAAAATTACAGTTAAATAAACCTATAGTGCCAAAAAATAAATAAACAATTACAACGTTTAAGCTTAAACGTGAAGACAGAGACAAAAAACTTGTACATAAAAATAATAAAAATAAAAGCACGGTATCAGCTAAAACAAAAGGCTACAATAAATAGTTGTTTCTAGTCAATAATTTTACACAACTTACTCAAATACAATTGTTTAAGATTATTTAACGTATTCTTAAATAGGTTTATTTCTGAAAATCGTGTGTTATAAATTTCACGAGAGCAATATAAATACTAATTACGAATATATATATATATATATATATATATATATATATATATATACATATTTTAGAACGTGGTAGCTCGTAGATTTCGATCTTTGTATTTCCAAAGGGGCGTACAGACTGGTGCAACGTAACATGACATGTAAGTCTACCTTTCATTGCATGTTCGCTGCAAGCGTAGACGCATAGCGCGCTCTTACCGCGCATGTACTACGAACCTCCCGCGAACGTCTGTATCCGCCATTCCTTTGCGAACACGGCCCATCGACACACGTTCTTTTCTTCGTGCGCGTCACTCTACCAAACCGGTAGATCACACGAAGCATGAATACTGAAGACCACGTTCTCGCTATGACGATTTGCAGTACTTCATTAATAATAATACATGAACTCATGAAAACACGCCGAAGACCCCGACGTTGGCGGCGGACAGCATTGTATAAATGGAGAGCAGGTAAAGAACTGCGTACTGATATATATGAGTTTTCAGCACATAAGTGGACAATACAAAAACTTTACAAGAATGACGCCAACAGACTTTGAAAATTTACTCGAGATGGTCGGACCAGGAAATAGTCGAAACCATACAAGTTTAAGAGCTCCAATTTCAATTCAAGATAGGCTAGCAATAACACTTAGGCTTTTAGGTTCCGGGGACTCTTAAACAAGTCTGCACTATACGTTCCGAGTATCGAAACAATCCATAAGTACTATTGTTCCTGAAGTGTGCGCCGCAATCATTGAGGAATTAAAAGAATACATTAAGGTACGTAGTATGAAAATCTTTATTTGTGTTTAGAAATCTTTATTTATTACATTAAATCATTAAAATCATCCATAGACGACGTGTAAGACTCTTGTGAAGATACCGACAAGGGCAGCTGGTTGGTTGAGTATTCAGTAGCATCTTCATTTCCTGCCGTAGTATAGCCATAGGGCCCCGCTCCGTTTGTGCCCGATGGTGGTCCGGCCGATGTTGAGGGACGATTAGAATATCCGGCCAGGTCCACACAGTTTTGTCTTGGCCCCGATATTACATATTCATATTGGTGTGAACCATATGCATTATCTTGATGACTCCACGATTCGTAATATCCCCTGTCAACTTTCATGATAATTTCAAATACTGCGTGTTCGACCGAAGTCCTAGTTTGAGGAGAATAGTTACTCATTTTAGCTCCTATAAAGTAAACGAAACTTTTAGTTATATCAGGAATGCATAATGAACTGTCTAATTTATTTGTCGTTTTTCTCAATATTCCCATTACATCTGAAAGCACATTTTCTTCCCTTCTGGTTTGTTTAGCGCCCTTTGGAGTTTGTTCGTTTGGTGGTACCGGAGGGGCGAACACATTATTTAGCGCTGTTTGGTCGGCAGTGTTTTCCGAATCCGAGCGATAAAGTGACTCCTATAAATGCAAAAAAGTAATTAATTGCTTTTTTTTAGGTTCCAACACTAGTCGAAGCCTGATTGAAAATAAGCAAGGTGTTTGAAAACCGGTGGAACTTTCCACACTGTTCAGGAACATTGGACGGAAAGCACGTTATACTTGAAGCGCCGATCAAAAGCGAAACCGAGTTCTTTAATTATAAACAAAATTTTAGCATCATTTTATTTGCTTTAGTTGATGCAAACATATTTTTTTTATTCGTAGATGTGGGATGTAAAGGAAGAATTTCAGATGGCGCAGTTTTCAAAAATACCACATTATATGATATGATAGAGAATCGCACAATAAACCTGCAATCGCTGCGTCTACTCCCCGATAAAAATATTTCCATCCCATATTTTCTTGTAGCCGATAGTGCCTTTGCTTTAAGTGAAAGCTTGATGAAACCATAAGCTGGGACACATCCAAAGGGTTTATCGAAGAGAATATTTAATTATCAATTAAGTAGAGCTAGAAGGATTTTTGAGAACGTATTTGGAATTATATCGTCTGTGTTAAGAGTTTTAGGAAAACCAATGCTTTTACAGCCTAATAACGCTGAATCGGTAGTTATGGTAATCGTTCTTCTTCACAAGGATCTGAAACGTCATTCTAGAAACACGTACATAACTCTAGGATTCCTTGATCACGAGGAAGAAGGAATTTTAAATGAAGATTCATGGAGGCGAAATAATGATGACATGGCATCATTACTGCAAATAAGAAATATTCCCTGAAGATCATTAGCACATCTAAATATTATTAGAGATGAATTGGCTGATTATTTTACGAAAAAAGGAAAGGTTTCTTGGTAAGACAGATATTCATAGGATAATCCTCACCGTACTTTTTCTTTTTCTCGGTGTGTTTCTGCCGTCTAAGAACTCTAAAGCATCGTAGGCAAACCATCGACTTATATATGTTTCCGAAGCACCTGCAACCGAGTAATACAAAATGAATTGTTTAGGATATATAAATATAAACTTACATTACAATAGCCAATTGGTATATCTTCATTTACCATTATACTTTAAGCACTATGTGGTTAATGTTGCTGGTTTCACAACGATATAGATTTTAAGTAACTACCATAAACTAATTAATGTAATTACCTACTGTTTGTTGCTTATTAAATGAATAAAATAACAATAATAATACAAACATTAATTATTTTTACCTTTTCCAGGCCCCTTTGATTTTTTTCCTTCAGTTTTTAACGGCGGCATGAAGAGAGGAAACTATCAATTTTGTTATTGCATTTTTCTTCCGTCATTGACATCAACTTTGCGATTTCCGACCATGCATTTTGCTTAAGATTTTTTTTTAAATAGTTTTCATTTTGCGGGTTCCACAAAATTGCATGTACTCTGTATGCATCAATCAAGCAGAGTACCTTTTCCTCAATCAACGCAGTGTCCTCTCTCTCCATGTTCGTTGCGCGCACGTGGTTTCCGAAACGACCGAGCAAGTTGCTGGCCCGCGCACACTGCGCGCCCCTTCGTGTTCTATCGAAAAACCGACAAATCACGGGTCACTCCGCGCGCGGCTTGTAATGCTCGTAACGTGTGCGTGAAATGCACAGTACGCGCGCAAGACGTCCAAACTATGACAAATTGTTGTGAGTTACCTCTCATGATACATTGCAGTAATGTGTAACGGCGATTTCTTTCATTGCATGATACATTTCGATAGAATGTATAATGTAATGACAGAAAAAGCCTGCGCCAATATTTTGTGGGATGTCTTCTAGTTACGCCACCTCGTCACTGTTGAATACGTGTACAACTAATAATGGCGCATTTCGTTTACTCACATTGACCACATCGTAAAAGCAACATGTAGTGAAAATTTCATTCAGAAATCACTACACCGCCTACCTATTTAGTGTGTATTCAAACCAAACATTTTAATTACAATAGCTTAAACATACTGACTTTTGCTCGCGGCTTCCCTTGTACTTGGGATGAATTTCTTACTTATAGAGATTCATTTTGGTAACACCAATGTTCAAGGGAAGCTCAATTTTAAAATCGGACCGCATGGGATCGGAATTGCAAGCACAACTATAATCGGAATGAAGAGCGTGGATAATAACGAAAAAAATTAATGGTAGCACTAATGTTTTCGGTTTGTGTAAGAGTATTTTATTGGAATCACATCGAAGGCAGAATTGGATCTAGATGTAACTAAAATCAAAACAAAGAACTGGACCAGAACCGGAGTAGAAAGTGGGATCGAAATCGGGATTAGGGTTGATAGCGTCGTCGATCGATATGAAAGATGAAACAATTCATTGAATTCTTGTGGGCGACCCCCGCATTTGTTGAAATTAAAGATTGGCGTTCCTATTTTTAGGGTTCATCTCTTTTTCGTTTCACGTATCAATCTGCGACTGATTGCAATCTACACACACACACACACACACACATACATATATATATATATATATATATATATATATATATATATATATATATATACGAAAAGAATCAACAGCGACGACTGTTGTCGCCGACAACCCGCAGCCATCGCTTTCGATGGTCTTCATATGGAAATGTCGTATGCGACCGGCCGCACATCAATATCTGATACGATAGCACGGCAATTGCGGGCTCTGATGATAAGATGCAATCCTACAGAGACATATAGATACGTTGTTAGAAAATGTGCTCAGTTCAATTCAGTCAGTAACCTCTTTTGTCAAATGCGGATCTGATACACGAAGATGTTAAACTTTCACCGGCGGTTAGGATGATTCCTCGTTTCTACAACTGCACGTACATGTTAAACCTTCATGTATGTGCTGCCTGTGCTTTATTGCTCTGTGGGTTCATCGGACAGCGCTTCCTTGTCTTAAAGTTAGCATACTACCGCTACCCCCTCGCATTTTCTCAATAGTTCTTCGGAGCTCGCGCTGCGTTACGCCGGCCTCGTCTGCGCCAATCTTGAGTAAGTGGTGCCACGTTCGGTCGCGTGTTTCCGCGGTTGTGAAACTACTAGGACGGAACTTCTATTGCAGCCGGTTGCAGTGGCCTTATGTCAGTCGTGCTCGTCAAAAGTTATTTGAGATCTTCCTCACCTCTGCACTATATTTGCACCGTCAGTCTCCCGGTTTTCCAAATTGACTTATTTATAATTCGCGATTGACCGTTTCAAGTCCACGAGCGAATTAAATGTTCGCGTCTTAAATAAACGTTTGACGGCTGCATTTAACCCCGCAGAAATGTCATAATTATTGTGTTTTCCGCCGTATTTTTCGCTTGTGAAGCCAGTCAAGACAAATTATAAAAATTGTTCTAACAATTCTGCCTCTTCCTGTCTGCGGTTGCAAAAAAGCTGCGAATTATTGAACTCGCGTACTTAATCTCTTCCACTTATATAGTGGATGGATGGATGGATGGATATACACAATACGGATTATATCATGCATCTTTCTAAAAATATTCATAACCTCCTCCTTTTATATAACAACTTTGCCAAAAAAAAATTTAATACAAAAAAATTGGTTGTCTGTAAAATCAGTTTACGAGCGATAATTTTACATAATAACGTCATAAGAAAACAATGAAAAATTGCATACTTTTATGAATTGAATTGAATTATTATCACTTGCCGCAATTCTTCTTGTAATAAACAATGGAAAGTACATTAACTTTTCACTTCACTTTATAAACAGTTGACGAAACAGTTCACGTGTAGGTAATGTGCGGCCGCTATCTCTCTTCTACTCGAACGTTTCGGCCGATGGAGTGGAAGAGAGATCGCTCGGTCCGCGCTCTCGCTCGCGCGCTCGGCTCAGGCGGAACGCAACAATGAGTCACGCTTTTTCGTGCGTGCAGCCGGCGTTCATCGATTTATAAGACGTTATCACGTCAAAAAACCGACTTCAAAACAAAACCTATTCCAAAACAAATTAATATGCACTAAAAAGTAAAAAAATAATTGCGTATTCTTCTACAACTTAATAAACAACTTACTTTTTCTACTCATCAATTTATAGATACGATCTATGTGTTTACCACGCAAGAAGGTAAATAGATACCTATCCACTTCAAATTTAACTCCACACGTACCTATGAATAACAAAAAATGATCAAAATATTTTTAAAGTTTTCCAAAGTAAAATGAAATGAAAACTATTAGACTACGTGCTTAAAAGTCAATCAAATCATTACGATAATATAATGTAAATAACGATTATTGTTATTTTTGGAGTCAGTGTCAGCCAAGGACACACTACAATATACCTAGCAATAGAGACTTTAGTTAGCAGCAGCTGCGCATGCCCCCCAATTATACGTTACCAAGCGCGAAGTGCAACTTGCAGTCGCCGCGTACGATCGTCGAACTTACACGGAAGCTAGGTATTCTGTTTATTCGCTATTTTTTTAATTTTTTTACGATGGAGACACTTTTTATAATGATAGTATGGTATTAGTGTTAGGTTACGGTTATAAGTGTTACATTTACTATATTGACGCTTTTGAAACTAAAATCGTATATAATTAATATTAAAATGTTTAATAACAGTGCCTTTCACTGCTATCGAAGCAAATATTATTTGTTGTTCGAGAGTTCGCAAAGATCACATTGCTGCAGCTCAAAGACTTTATAATTAAACTTACCCTGAAAGTCAAAAATCTACGTCCGCAAGTAATACATATTACGTACTGTGTATCGTTTACGCTATATTCGCTTTAGTTTGCCTTGTATGTTTGGAGGTTAGTGGAACACATTTGGAAAAATCAGAGACTAAAATGGCCTTTACATTATACAACTGTTATACGTACGATAGTCGTATAAATTGTTTGCAAGTATCGCAAGCGTCCTTACATTTATACGACTCGTAGAAAAACGACTGCGACGAAACTGATTCATTGTTCATACGGCTTCGAAATGGATCGTAAAAAACTAGCTACAACTACGGCGGTTGCAGTGTGTAAAAAAAAAAAACAAAAAAAAAATCCCAATGGATGAAGTATTGGATAATGAAAAAAAAGCATTTTCTCACATTAGCTTATTGTAGGGTTTTTCTCACTTATGGCTCTACGTACCCCTTTTTAAGGTTTCTAGAGAACGGCGAACTCCTAACCCTCATCCCTCCTAAGAAAATAATGAAATTGTCTGTTAAAGAAAATAAGGTTTTTTATTTCAATAAAAGTAAGAAAAATAAATAATAATAAAAACAAAGAAAGATAAATATGTTTTTAATATAAATGTGACGGGTTTCTTGTGGCAAATTGAATCAGCTCTTTAACTTTTATTTGTAAACTTTTATTTGAACTCTTAATATTCAACAAACAAGAAAAACTTTTGTTATATCCTTAAATGATGAATCCTTTCAAAAACTTTTCTTTTCGTTCTCCGTTCTGTAGGACACGACCAATTTTACACAAACTTGAAGCTAAATGACACAGTCGTGTAAATTGTACCGACTAGCATTTACACTGTAAAACCGTCTTACGTATCGCAAAGTTTGTCGACCGTCGACCGGTCGCATACGACAGTTGTATAATGTAAAGAGCTCATAACACATCACTGACAATATATATATACATGCTAATATACTCTACACTTTTTTATAATATCTTCATACGTTACTTCACCGCTACAAATTGTTTTTAGGAATAAATTGGGTGAGCTTGCCGTATACAAATTTGGGTTTACTTTTTCTATCGGTCGCTCCAATTTTTCAAAACGGCGGCGTCTCACAGACGTTGTAGAACTTCTCGAAATCCTCGTTGGGTGAGTCTTGAAAAAGCTCCATTTTTAGAGTTCGAAGCCAAAATGGCAAAAACGAAACCCTTATAGTTTCATCATGTCCGTCCGTCTATATGTCACAAACATTTTACTAAAAGACTACAAGATGTATATTGATAAAATTTTTAGCAAAGGTGTCTTGTACAAGCCGTTAATTAGTTCAATAGTTAAATAACAAAAATAAATATTTCTAGGGTGGGGGGCACCCCATATACATAACAGAAACTGAAAAAATTTTTTTCATAAACCATTAATATGTGGAACATATTTCGGCAGTTCTTTTAAAAGTACTTCATGGCTTTTACGCATTTTTTTTGGATTGAATGAATATTTTTGAAAATAATCGCTCCGAAATTAGCATAAATTACATCCACCCCCTTTTTTTCAAACTGTATTTTCAAAGAATATCAAAAACTTTACAAAGATAACATAATAACTTAATTAATACTTTCAACGGAAATTATTATTAACATGATCGGATATATCGCTGTTGAGTTAGCGCCGAAAAACGGCGCTTCTCAACAAACGGACGTAAGTGCCATAAAGATACGCTCTTTTGCTGATGTACTTTAGTTTGCACTAGTTTTATAGTAATAGTTGATATACCTACTTGTTTTTCTAGTTAGAGGCGACTAAAGTGCTTATAACTATTATATGTAGGAAACATGGAAAAAGCGTAACAACGTACTTTTTAGGGTTCCTTACCTCAAAAGGAAAAAACGGAACCCTTATAGGATCACTTTCTTGTCCGTCCGTCTGTCTGCCAAGACCTTTTTTCTCAGGAACGCGTGGAGGTATCAAGCTGAAACTCATATCAAATACTCAGGTCTACTGTTCCTTGAAGCTGTGTTAAATCAATCTTCTAAGCCAACGCAATCAAAAGATACAACCGTTTATGCCGCAAATTTTCGAACCGCGCAAAGGAATCAAAACCTACAGGGTACTTTCCGTGAACTCAATCTTGAAATTTGGTACGAAGCAACACCTTATAGTACAAATAAAGGAAAAATTGCGAAAACGATAAATTTTTATTAAATCATATAATAAAAATATTTTTAATAATTTTAAACTTACTACACCTTTCCTCGCGAACGCGTAGAGGTATTAAATTGAAATTCATATCAAATACTCAAGTCTATAATACCTTTAAGTTGTAACAAAATCAAACTTCTATGGCAATGAAAAGAAACAGCAATTTAAGCCGCATATTTTGAAACTTGCAAGGGAATCAAAACCTGCAGGGTATTTTCCGTGAACTCAGAATATTTAAATTTTATACGAAGCAACGTCTTATAGGAGAAATAAAGAAAAAATTGCGAAAACCATAAATTTTTAGTTACATCACATAATTTTTTTTTAATAATTATTAACTTATTACTCTTTTCCTCACGAACCCGTAGAGGTATCAAGTTGAAATTCATATCAAATATGTACTTAGATCAATTGCCTAGCAGTGAAAAAAAAATTATAAATATAATTGTATTTACCGCATTGACCGCGACTTATCTCTACGTATGGGGAGGGAACAACATTAATTGACGTATGTACGTCGCAATCGCAAATTAGGGATGCCGTGACAGATGATCGTGTAAAAGATATTCTTTCAATAACCCGGACGCTGCAAACGGCCATTGTGAATGCTTGCATTTTGAAATGTTTAATGTCAGAGTGATAACTGTATATAGGTCACCACAATGACAATTAATGTTGCAATAGAATGCATAAATACAACAATATAAGGCAGCAACCTCAATAGGGATACTTCATGTTTTCGTCTGATTGTTGTGGGAGACTTCAATATCGATTTTAGAATGGATCCTCAATATGGAATTTCCACATACTTTTCATCCATAAACATGTTTCCGTTAATAAACTCTAGCACTACATGAAGTAGTACAACTATAGACAACGATTTTTCGAACTCCAATGTTCAATTTGGTATAGTATTCATACCTTTTTCAGTCACCATTTACAGATCTGGTTCAAATTTAATACTTAACTAGTATTTTTGAACCAGATTTCTAAATAGTCAATTAAAAACTTTGTAAATAAATAGGTAACTTAAATGAAAGAACTTTTACAAGACTGCTGCAAGGCTAGTGTAGGTATTTCACTTATATTATAAAATAAATGATATGTGTTAATATAAAACAAAGGATTACTGAAACGATAAAGTGAGCTTTGTTTTTTGTTTTACACTCCTCCAGCTTTCCACATTGTGATGTTATGGATGTCATTTTGCAATAAAAATACCATAACTATGACTTGGGTTATGGGTGAACTTTTACTCATATACCTACAGCTTTGTACGGAACCCTCGGTGCGCGAGTCCGATTCGCACTTAACCGGTTCTTTTTTTCATCTGTAGTGCATTTCGAATATGGCTTCATATTAGAGATGCAAAAACTTAATTTTGATATACATTATATTATTGATATACTGCTAAAGCAACACGTAATTATGTTACGTATGTTCAAATAATTAAAATTGACAATTAATAAAAAAAATAATAAAGTTTTTGCATATTATTTTCAAAACATATAAATTATTATACTTTGATATACAATAATTCGGAAAACGTATTAAATTACAAATTAAATGACATAGCTAAAAATATAAATAATTAAATTGTATAATTAAATGTCAATAAAAACTTCGGTTTATTTAATAATATTATTTCTTTCAGTGCTGTAATACTGAATAGTTCAGTATAGGAAATAAAAAAATATTGACTTGTGAAAAGAACAATAAAATGGTAAAGGTTCTCAACGGGCGTGGAATTTGATATCGTACAAGGGTTCAGTCTATTCTAGACTACTATCTTGCTGATGCTCGTACAGTTTCCATCGAGTCTAGTCCTACATATTCGACAATATTAGGAATAGATCATATTGAGTGCAGAAATTAACAATGAAGGATGGCTACAAGTTATTTATTGACTCTAATATTGCTACATATTCATGTAGTTTAATTGACAGCTTTGAAAAACATATACTGAATTGATACAGTCACTTAACTTAATATATTCACTATCCTTTTTTAATAAAAATTACTGGTATATAATAATAAAAAAAATCAATATTATTTAAAATTGTAAAAAAGGTTCAGGGCATTAGCCCAATAGTTCATCAGCATTTATTTGCGATTAAAAATTAAAAAACATTGTATGCAAGTATATTTAATTCAATGTTTATTTCCTATCAATGCCATAGATGTATAAAAAAGAGGAGATGCCCAGACCCGCGCTCAAAAACAGCCGCGGTATATGAGTGCTTAAACAGGCTGTGTAGCACTTATTGCAATGAATATAGTTTTGCCGCATATTCTGTTACGATATCAAAGTGTTCTGTCAAAAAAATTAAAAATAATACGACAAAATCTATGAAACAAAAAATGTGAGCCGTCACGGGACCCCTGTCAGATGTGAAACATCGAGTTTATACAAATATGCATTAAAGAAAAGATTACAACAGGAACTAAATATATTTCTTTTTTTTTTAATATATATATATTTAATTTTTCTAACTTTTAAACTAAATTTTTTTAGTTGAAAATTTAACTATTATAAATATATGACGAATTTTGTACAGAAAATGATGATTATTTATTTATTAAACATTTATGAATTTATTTTCATTAAATACAAAAATTCAATATTAATTTCAAGTTGCCACAACTTAATTCATTTCATCTGTGACTTCAATAATAGTAATAATTCGATGTTTCCTCTGACGGTATTGCTGTGGCAATTGTTTGTCACAGTAATCATTAAAAATTGATTGTTAATAATTACTTATGAATTAAAATTGCATCACATTAATCAAAATTTATTAATGTGTACGGTGTGGCGACGGGCCGCCACGCTATACTATAGATAATTACAGTCCACAGGTAGTGGTGTGTACGATGTGGTGACGCATCGCCATGCGCAAGCGACTGTGCGACTCCCTTCTCACTCGGTTCGATGGTACTGTTTACTACGGTATACATTTTGACTATATATATATATACCATTATATAACGTGGCGACCCGTCGCCACGGAAAGCGTCGCCATGCCAACAATCCGGTTTATCCTACGCCTATAGATGTTTCATATCAAAAGAGTGGTATTTCTTATTTTCGATAAGCAATAATATAATTTATGTTGGATAGGTGCTGTATAATGTATTATAATGAATACTCGATAGAATATTTTGTATTTCTTCATTTAAAGTAGCATTAAAGACTGAGGTATAAACCGACTTAAAAGAATTAGACCTAAATAATAGTAAATAACACCGCACCGGTCTAGCATTTCTTATGTAGTGATATGATTCGGTCGCTTAACAAGAGAAACTACGTTCTTAAGCTAATAAAGTCGCCTTATTGATGGTTTTTTTTTTATCATTTTTTTTTATTTCTATTTTATTTTTAAAGTTAACTTATAGGCAATCACAAAATATTTAAAAAAATGTGTTGATTATTTTTGAATTTATTTTTTAACAAATTATGTATAAGTTATTATTTAATAAACCGTTTAGTACTTTAATTATTTTATGATGTAATTAAAAATAAAATTTCGTATTACTAATCTTTATGTACCTCAGGACGTATTAAATTCTTTCATGTATATTTTCACTGATATTTTGAACTTAAAAGTTCATATTAACTTTAAACTTAGGATTACGAAATTAAATTTTATATGAAGAAAAATGTCCTATGAGTCTTTTAATACGTTTAACCAAAACACAGTATTAAAATCTAAAATAGTTTTAAACCACTTCACCGATGTCTTATTTTAGAGCAGCAAGTGTAAATTGTAAAAAATATAAGACTTTTTGTCTTCCAGTAACAAAATGATTGTTACTTATTCTCTTTGCATTTAAAAACGAACCTAATGTTGAAATCAGATGATAATGTTTCTTCCCTTTGTTTTCTTTGGAATTGTAAAATGGTATTGTAAAATGCGAGAAAGAAACATCATATACATTTTAAGCCGTATTTTGACGTTAAAATAGTAAGCAACAGTGCATTTTTTCTTTTTTATACATCTGTGATGAATGTATAAAATTACGTTAAGCCATTACTATACACGTAAAGCACTGCCGTCACCAGTCGAAGGTCATTGGCTAAACACCACGTTTGTAATTCCTACTGTTTTCGACAAATACTTCTATTTACAATATTTTCTCAAATACTACGTCGTATGTATGTCGAAAATATGTAATACTTAGGAGTCGATTCACTGATTATCGTATCTCCTAGAGAGAAATTCAGTTTTTAAAATGCCTATCCTAACGCTTTTCCAAACAAAAAAAGAATACCCAGTAACTGTTAAGTTTTCTATTATTAATCTTCATTATGACTAATGACACTGCTGATAGATGACACGTCAATCTAATGAAGGATTGAATAACATTGACAATGCTCAAAACGGATACTTTTCAATTTCTTTTTTTTTATAATCCATCGATCAAATAGAGACGTAAATGCAAAAAGTTGTATTACTTTTAATTAAAACGAATTTTAGTTCCATAAAATAACACTACAACATGTGGTTCAGATGCTTTCATCAATTTACCAATTTATGAGGCAAATTCAAATTTCTTACTAAACACTGATGTTCATTTTGAGATTTTAAAAAACAAGGCTCCATTAACCTTATTTTCCGCTTTTACTCTCTTACTAATATTTTTATCATGTTTACTGTCATTTGTAATGAAAATAGATTATCTCATTATGTTCTGTGGAAATTAAAGTGCCTAAATACATAAATAGCTCTTTCATTTATTCAACTCATTCCTCTCCTGCAAATATATGTATATCATTCAATCATGTCAATAAGTTTTGATAATGTTGATTGTTGATATGTATAACATAGTTTGATGAGACCTTGTCATTCAGCTTCTTCTCTCCACCTCAACCCCTACCACAATTAAACGGCAACATCATAACGGCATCCAGTAACAGTATTTTACAATATCAAATTTACTTTAAGAGTAGTTTATTTATGCTTATTACCTTAACAAAAATCAACTCTAATAATAAACTGGACGTATATAGTTAGGAAAATCCAATAAAACCTACTTGCTTTTCATTATAATTTTTTGCTATTAGATACAAATAGTATATTTTATATTCCTAATAAACTACTGCCAGAAGTACATAAAAATTATTAAAGACAGTGAATTCATAATTGAATAATAAATTTTGTTCTTGCATAACATGTCATTATAACATTTACTATTATGTACAGAACTTCATATCAAAACATTCTTAATGACATTTTCTTAATTTTTTGAATATATGCTTCTTTTGCCACATTAAGAAATCTGATCACAGTGTATTTTAAGCATGTAATGTGACTATGTAACATTTAATTCCGATTGGTATCAAATGACGATCGAACTACGTAAATTGTAAAAAAAATCGGCTGAAAACATATTGGACCATGCTCACTGTAGAGTTCCGAAGCCGTTACTACAAAGAAATGCACCACAGATAAAAAACTATGTTGTTACACTTTTTTCCATGTTTCCCGCATCTGTTAAAAGCACTGTAGTCACATATAACTAGAAAAACAAGTAGGTATGTCAACTATTGCTTTTAAAGTAGTGTAAACTAAGAAGCACCAGTAAATGAACGTATGTTCATAGCACTTACGTCCTTTTGTTAAGAAGCGCAGTCTTTCGGCAATAACATAATAACTGTACTGGATGTACATGATCAAAATAATTTTCTTTGAAAGTATTTATTAAGCGTTAACTTAATAAGTTTTTCAACATTTTTGGATATGTAGTTTAGAAAATAAAAGGGGGGTTGGCACGATTTCTGCTGATTTCGAAGCGATTATTTCAGAAAGCATTCAAATAGTCAAAAAAATAGAAATTTGAAAGTGTTTTTAAAAGAACTGTCGAAACATGTGCCACACGTTGATGTTTGCTGAAAAAATGTTTTTCCAGCTTCTGTTACGTGTATGGAGTGCACCTAGAAATACTTACTTTTGTTATTTAACTATGAAACTACGTAGCGGCTTATACAAGACACCTATACTCCGAATTTCATCAATATATATGATGTAAGTTTTGAATAAAATTTGTCTAAAATGATCGATTAGACTTTAATAAAACATATTTATTTAATCAATTTAATGTCATTGAAAGTAGAAACACGAATTTGGATTATATACAAATAGATAGAACAGAATTTGTTTTCGGAACAGTCCTAGAATTATACGCCATAATCATACGGCCGACCTCCATTCATCCTTCATTGATTTTAATACGGTTTTATCTTCATTTTCAATTTTATACAATATTTTAATAGTAAAAGCGTATCGTTTATATTTTTAACACGTGAAGTAATTTTTAAACTTGATTGCATTTATAATATTGAAAATGGCGTTTAAATCATCACCGATTGTATTGAACTTATTTGCCCGTATGTCTCGCCGATGTTTCTCAACCTCAAAAATTGCAGCATCAAAACCAATGACTGTTCGCGATGCCATTAATCAAGCAATTGATGAAGAAATGGAAAGAGATGAAAGAGTTTTTGTTATGGGAGAGGAAGTTGCCCAATACGATGGTGCATATAAAGTTACCAGGTGAGGATTTTGCCTAATTAAAAGGTTTGTAGCTACAAACTATCTATTTCATTTATAAATTAACATTTTTTTCAATTCCTTAAAATAAAATTGAGTATTATGATATAGTTAAGGAACTGTTTGTAAATGTAGAAATATTATGTAACCAGTTTATTGACTGACAAACAAGTTCATTATCATCAAATGACATTTTCCATAAAATGTCAGAATAATAGGTGTTTCTCTGAATTTTCATAATAAGCAATCTGCACTAACAACTTATTATTTCGTTCCATTCCTTAACATTAGGTGTATCTTCTCCAATCTTTTACTATGGCACCAAAAGTAAATAGTAGGCAAATCTTATTTTTGTCCTGAGTACCATATGGATATAACATTCCTATGACATAGTTTCCGGACACAGATCTGAAAAATATTCTGTCTCAAATATTGGTATTATTTGAATATCATTTGATAAAAAATTTGAATCAATAAATTTGAGATGAAATGAATAGATAAAATATGTAGGTAGCTCATCATAATGAAAAACGATTTGTGGAATGATCTGTAGTCTACTTCTCCAATATCATGTTAACTTTATTTAACACTGTTGTATGTAACTGTAACTCTCCAAAATATTGAAATTACTTGCTCTGCTTAGTTTACCTTGTTATTTGTACATTAATACACTTTGTAGCATTGTACCCAATGTAAATAGCAACAATAATAGACTGTTACATTTTAGTTGGTCTAAAAACATTTTGTAAGTTATGAAAATTGATAATAACTGCAGCTGCAGCTACATATTGAGATTTTGAGTAATGAAAATGTTATGATGCTAAGCAATGAGTTTCATATTGTTAAGTAATGAGTTTTTTCTTGAAGAAAATTATATAATAATTAATTGTATCTACTTCATCAAAACAAATTAATAAAAACAAGAATGAAGCTGGAAAATTGATGGATTATATTAGAGAAGTTAAAAAACAGCATGGGTCAATGACTAAACAAATACGTCTTGACAATGGAGGATAATTTACATCTAATAAATTCAATTTCTTTTGTAAATAGAAAGGAATTATATTACAGTACACTACAGCAGGTATGGGCAACCTTTGACATGTTGTGGGCAAAACTTAAATGTGCAAATACGTTCACAGGCCGCATTCAAAAAGTAGTGTATTTTAAAGTAGTATTCATAATTTTTAGCAATAGATATCAGACATGAAATTTTTCAAAATGTCTCAAGGGTCGGATCAAATCTTACAGTAGACCGGTGGTTGCCCACATATACTCTACAGCAAAATGGAATTTCAGAAAATATAAATTGTAAATAAATGAATAAAGTAAGAACAAAATTAATAGATACTTATTTACCAAAATATTTGTAGGGCGAAGCCCTACTTTGTTCAGCTTATGAATAAACAGATCACCAACAAATGCTAATTAATGTAAATACCTGCAAAAATTTAGAATGGGAAAAATTATTTATCAGAACTGAGAGTATTTGGTTATGAATCTTGGATATTAAACATTCCTAAACAAAATAAATTTGAATGTGATGCGAAGTCAATAAAGATAATTGGTTATTGAGGAAGTGGTTATAGATTATGGGATACATCAACAAATAAAATAATTACATTAAGAGATGTGATCTTTAATGACAAAAAATTAAATGAAATCATAAAAATAATGGCTATACAAATAATTCAAATTATACTAATGATGATTGTACACTTTATCAAAAATTTGTTCAAAAAGTACAAAAAACAAAAATTAAACTTAAAATGAATCTAGTGATGAATCAATAGCAGAAGATTTCAATGAATCAATTGTTGAGGTTAAAAGTAACAGCGTAAGTGAGACTAGGAATGAAGTGCAGGAGAAAATAAATAAAAATTGATCTAGTTGAACAAGGCTAATAACGCAAATTAAAACTCCTAATTGGCAAAATTTTTATCAAATGTTGACAGCAACTGCATATTGTTTATCAACATAAAAGAAAGATCATATTACATTTCAAGAAGCATCAAAAGATCCAGATTGGATAAAGTGAGAATATGGAATGAATTTACCTGATGAAAAAATCACTATTGCTACCAAATGGGTATTTTACACTGAAGGAGATGGAACAAAAAAGAGGATGTTTAGTTGCAAAAATATTTTAAGCTGTGATTATGAAGATTTAAACCATATGTGGGCAATAACTGGCCCGTGGTCCACGTCCTACCCGCTGTAAGATTCGGTGCAAGAGACATTTTGAAAAATTTCATGTCTGATATCTATCGCAAAAAAATATGAACACTACTTTCAAATGCATTACTTTTTGAAGGCGGCCCACGAATATATTTGCACACTAAATTTTGGCCCACAACATGTCAAAGGTTGCCCATCCTGATTTAAACACAAATTATGCATCTGTAGCTAGAGCAACTATCAAAATAATTATACCAATTACTGTTCAGAAAAATTTACCAATCACAAAAATATACCAACTACATTCTTAAATGGAAAACAAGAGTCTGAGTTTATATGAAATTCCAGAACGACTGAAGAACAAAGTTAGCATTAAGTGAGTTACTTATTAATTTAAGCAAGTATTAGTTATATGTGTGGTGGTTAAAAGGATTATCCTAAATTTTCTAATAACGAATTTAATGATTTCACTATAACACATCAATTTAAAAGATCAGACTGATTATTATTTATATTATATAGAAAATTGTTGGTTAATAATTTATGTTGATGATATAATCAGTATTGAATCAAACAAAGATTTTATTGAGTATTAAAAGAAAATTTAATGCTAAATATCTTGGTGACATAAAAATTTCTATGAATGGAAATTACAAAAAATAAAAATAGTATTACTATAACTCAATCAAAACTAATAAGAAAAAATTTAATAAATGTAACATTAATGATTGTAAAACAACAGGAACTCCAGTGGAAGTTATTTTTTAGTTCAATAGTAATTTGAAACAAATTGATGTACCTTATTGCGTATTGATTGGAAGTACAGTTGTATTTAGCTGTTTCTTCAAGATCTTATTTGTTGAGTTCAGTTTCTTATTCAAGTAAAATGTTAAATAAACTAACAAATCAAACATGGATTATTTTGCACTTTTTAGTTCAATTTATCATTAAACAGTGTTTTTTAATTATTATTTTTTTAATTTTTTTTGGTCATTGGTTACTATGATAATATAGATATTCAATATTAATAAAACTATATAATAATTAAACTATATAATAATTAAACTTGTATATATTTCATTAAAAAAAACTAATAATCTCAAAACTGCATACATTTTATTGTTTAAGTAGACTTTTGAGATCATACAAATAAAAAATTGTAAGAAATAAATGTTTTTATTTTGTTTTGATTGCCTTGCATCTGTCACAAAATTGTTATGCCTTGTTTTTATATGCAGCTAAATTATTATATAAAATACTTTATATTTGACCAAGTTATTCTATTGTACATATAAATAAAATACATATTAAAAATACAATTGAAATACTGGCACAGCAAAAAATATCAGATACAGATAACAATCTATATGCGATAATAATATTAAGTGAAATTGCAACATACATTTTTTTTGTAAACAAGTAATAAGGTTTTTTTCTACTATTATTTGATGACACTCTCAATTACACAATAAATACTTAGTCCCTTAAGTGTTGCTGTATTGAAATTATACTGTACTGGCTTAAAAATTGGTTTTAAAGATTTACTACTGTGTTTGATTTATTGCTCCAGGGAGCAGCATCATGACATAATGAATGTGTAACAAGTTTACATGAATAGACACTCCTGTTTTAATATTTGTATGTAATGGTACTAGAATTTTCTGGTATAGCCTGATTATATAAACTTATTATTAGACATATGATTAAGTTAATGATACAACTATACTAAAAATCATTTGAATATTCTTTTAAAGCATAATTTTTTTAGAATCCTTTTTTACTATCAAATGTTATTTAACTATGGTACTAAAATATTATGAAAACATTGACAAATACTTTGATTCATTTTATGTATGAAATGCTTGTGCATTTCTACAAACAGTTTTTATTACATTACTGAAGAAAGTTAGATTGTTTTTAGAAAAAAAAATTGTAAACAATTTGTATATTTTTTGTCCACAGAGGGCTATGGAAGAAATATGGTGACAAAAGGGTCATTGATACTCCTATTACCGAGGCTGGATTTGCTGGAATCACAGTGGGGGCTGCTTTTGCAGGCCTCAGGCCAATCTGTGAATTTATGACATTCAACTTTGCTATGCAGGCTATTGATCATGTATGTTTTGTATAATAATTTTAAATACATAAATTATGAACCACAGATTTCAAAAGCTATAAAGTTTCTTTGAGTTGTTATTACATTATTCATTTTTTTTAATCCAATTAGAATACAGTACATGTAATCACAATTATATTAATTACATTGAAAGGATGAAGGTCCATAAGTGGGTTTTTGGCTCTAAATGTTAGAAAATGGCAGATTGTTTTTGTGTATGAAATATTAGGCTTTTATTATTTTATAATATACATATTTTAAGTTTTCATCAAAATTATTTCTATTATTCTACTTTCCCAGAGGACATAAAAATTACAATTATGCATTTTTAACCAAAATGTCGCCGTTTTTAAATATTTGACATACGCTATGATATAAATAATACATAAAGACAAAAGTGTTGTGTTACTGCACTCATTAAAAAAAGTGGTAACAAGTGAAGTGAGTCCATAAAGAACACAATGACATTATTCATGTGCATTGTTCTAGACACATATCTTCAAAAATATATAACATGGATTCAATACAGTAACTTATACCACCAATATCTTGGTAATGCCAATGCAAAATAGGAGCATGAACTGTAAGATTTTGTGCACATGTTGCAGCTGTATTGTGACACTTAGGATACCAAAGACATGTTGAAAAGGAGAAACACACTATAAGTGGATA
The DNA here is from genome assembly GCA_005406025.1 of Eumeta japonica. Taxonomy (NCBI): domain Eukaryota; kingdom Metazoa; phylum Arthropoda; class Insecta; order Lepidoptera; family Psychidae; genus Eumeta; species Eumeta japonica. The sequence continues at coordinate 260,486 of BGZK01000838.1, forward strand.
TATTGCTGATGCGACTACTCATTGGTTGCAATCAGATTCCATTAATACACAATTATGTAACATTAAATATATTTTTTGCACAATATTTCATTCTGTATTTATTACATCTTAGATTTTCTATCATCTTTCATAGCAATTATATTATACTGTTTGAATTAATATTCAGCATATTTTTATTTTTAGTGGTCTATCCATTGTTTTAATAAAATAAGAACTAGAAATTCCTCAAGGCCAAAAAACCTCATTATGGACCGCCATCTTTTAGAATAGTTAGAAAGTCTACATACATTTTCTTTTGATTAAAGATGTGATTTAGAACATTCTGATCACATCCCTTGAAATTATAATATGGGTGCCTAACAACAAATGTCAGTTACATTTGCATAGGAAATCCATATTCAAAAAACACTTACTAAATAAGTTGAACACCTTAGTTTACTACGAAAAATATAATTTGAACATGAATAAAGACAAATTAATCAAAACATTATTTTTATGTATTTAATCTTATGGATATATTATACATCATATGTAATGCTAGCTTCTGCCTCTGTACATAGTCATAGAGTGTGCTCTGTAATCTTTTATATAGAGACATCTTTCATTCCCAATCTCATTTCTGCTCTTAACTCTGATTTTGATATTGCTCTTGATTTCAATCTACGTCACACTCTTCATCCTAATCCTAATCCAACACTGTTTTGACCCCGGCCCCAATCTCAATTTCTTTCTCAATCGTGAGCCTCAATTTCGCTCCCCATCCTGCTTTCAGTTTTCACACATTATCCAACCCCATTATCCCCCACTGTGAAAAATGTGTCTCACAATTTATAACAATATTAATACCACATTTCATAGTCATACCTCGCTTCATAAAAAGTTTCATACAAAATTCAATCCCCTTTTACTTGACTTGAAAAGTAAATTTTAATAAAATCCTTCTTTTGTGTTTCCCCATCTTACACAAACAATTTTTGGCCCAATTGGACTTTAAGTTTCGGAGATCCCATAATGAGTAAGTGATATTTTGCTTCTCTATATAAATATTTGGTCGGAGAAGAAGCTTTTTTCATATTTTATAAGGAAAAAGTTGCAGTAAAGTCTGCAGTTAAAAAGTAACAACACAACTGTGTTCTTTGTATCTGGCTAGTTTTTGTACTATTAAATAGATGATATTTTAAAATAAGAAAAATAGAATGTAAAAATGGTGTCCTGCCATCTTTCTATTGCTTTTTTGTCCATCAAAATTAGTGAATCTAATATAGAAATTCCATATATTTTGAAGTTTTATTACAAAAATAGGAAAAATCTGACAGGACCCCCAAAAAAATTTGTGACATTTATACATTTAATTCAGTATCGGTTAGAGTAGCAAAAAACTGATTCAAGCATTTTTAGTCTGGTAATTTTAATGTCAAAGATGAACCTCGCCTCTGGTCAACCTGTTATGGATAAAGTTAATGCCATTTTGGAAAAAGAAGCCAATTTCAAGATTCTGATTATATATATATATATACAGGAATCTCTTGTTTAAAGGTATTAGATAGATGAATCAGTTTAAAGTCATAATTGCATTTAAAAATAATAATAATCTAATTAGTATTTTACTATTACTATCTTTTAATATTACAAAAAGTATAATAATTGAAAGTAACACTAGTATACTATATTACAATGAAAGCACTTGTTGCGCTAAATTAAACAGCATAGTATCCATGTTGTTATAAAATCTATTACAGCTCATAAACTCAGCTGCGAAGACAATGTATATGTCAGCAGGCCAGTGTAATGTGCCAATTGTGTTTCGCGGGCCAAACGGCGCAGCAGCCGGCGTCGGAGCCCAACATTCGCAGTGCTATGCTGCATGGTACTCACACTGCCCTGGACTCAAAGTTCTCATGCCATATTCATCAGAAGATGCTAAAGGTAGAAGTTATTCTTTATAGAGCATAAATGTACGTGAAACAAAATAAATAAAAACATGTCTAGATTAAAATATGGCTAAAATAAGTGAAATTTATTATATATAACATGTATGGTGTCTTACTGCAGTCTGTAATGAAACAGTATTGAACCCTTCTCCTTGTACAATGTATATTCGTTCAATATACATTGGGAACTTATGCTATTAAATATGCTAGCAAACTTGTGACTTTCCATTGTAATTTTTTCCTTCACTGTTAAAACAAGTGACAGTTGACATTTCAATGTACATGTGAATTAAAAGAACTCTCAGTTGTCCTAGATAATTCTTGTATCTCCTACACTGCTGGCAAGCAAGGGTGTCAACCTGTTTTAATGACTTATGCAGATATGTTGAATATTTTGCCACACAAATTATAAATTAACCAAAACTCATGAACTAGTTCTAGGAAATATGAACATCAAATAAGCTGTTATTTATCATAATTTCAGGCTTGATGAAAGCTGCAATCCGAGACCCAGATCCAGTGGTTGTTTTAGAAAATGAAATGCTGTATGGTGTGGCATTCCCAATGAGCGATGAAGCACTTTCACCAGACTTTGTTTTGCCTATAGGTATGGTGTTGATCCTAAACTCTTTATGTTTAATAAACCGAATTTGAAAATATCATAGTATTGGAGTATATAGGAAAGTAGTTTATGTTCGTTAAATTTGGTTCGAGAAATATATTTCTTTTCAATTCAACAAATTTTACCCAACAATATTAAAACTTTAAACAATCCAGAAAATATTTTTTGTTAATTAACAACTGACAATAACAAAAAGAAATGTCAATAGTTATAGAATAGATTTCAGTTTCAGCATGATATCCTTATTAGATGGAATTAATATAATTTCCTTGCAAGAATTTTTTTTCATATTTAAAAATAAAGAAAAGTTATATGTTGACAAATTAGCTTAGAGCAGGGTGGATGTAGAGAAGCATTTCTCAATAAATCTATCAATTTAAGCCATTATTATGAAGTTACCATTCCAATTTCTAAGTAACACATACCAGCACATTTGCATGGTGATAAACTTTTTTACTCACTTGATATGGTCTTTGGAGTCTGATAGGAGGAGTTTAGTATCTACTAAATATTTATCTCTTTGTCCATCTAGAAATCTCAACTATTATTCTCAGCGAACAATATTTCACTTAATTAGAAGTCTAATAGTGGAATATTTGAAGAGCTCAATTATTAGTATATTGATTATTGATCTCAATCGAATCAATTATTAGAGCATAATTTAATGCTAAATAATAAATAGTTTTTTTTTATTCTTATTAATCTCCTTTTCTTTTATACTTCTATTTCAAAATAATCTGTATCTGTAAAAGTTGCAAGCAAACAAACTAAAGTAAATATGATTATTTATATTTATAAAATAGGTTATAGAAAAATGAAATTGATAATAAACAATGTTACTAATATTTATGGTTGTTGAATAATAAAAGTTCCTTTATTTCGGACACTCCTAATCACCTGGTGTAAATTATTGTTAAATCTTATATTGTGCAGATACAACAGTCTAACTTGAAATCCACTACTATTATTCATAAATTTGCTATTTTAAATTGTCCAGTAAATTGTAATATAACAAAATAGATATTTTTTGTTTTAAAAAAAAGAAATAACAAAAACCTATAAAGGATTTCTTCCACACCGAAATATGTCTACTGTTTGTTTATTTTTTTACTTTAAATATGTAATGTGTCTATGTTTTTAGAATACTTAGTTACGGACGGCAAAATTTAGTAGCACTCAAATATGGTAAATTAATCATACCATACTTGTGAATTTTGTAAATATTACAAACGATTATTACATATTTTATTTAGGTAAAGCAAAAATCGAGAGGCCAGGTCAGCACATCACAATAGTGGCTATCGGCAAATCTGTGGACACAGCTTTAGAAGCAGCAAATGAACTCTCTGGAAAGGGTAATATATGATTTATTTTATAAGATACACCTATTTGCATTGTACATATAATTAAGTATGATTACAGGAAAGCAGAAATTAATAAAAGGAATTTTGTTCAATATAATTTGTTTTACACTTTGATTGAAAGTTAAAATTAATCTTTCAGCAACACATAAATAAATTTTCTAATAAAAAATAAATAAATAAAATATTATGTACAAACAAACTTTCTCATTTCTTTTATATAACAAGATTGTGCCTATGCAGGAAATCGAAATGGTGCTCGGGTTTTAGTTTTTTCTCAGTGGATTGTAACGTAAGCCAGAAAACAAACTCACCCGCTAACGCATAATGATATAGTAAATTTCATATTTACCGGTTACTTTCACATATGTACCAACAGATGGCGTTAATGCATAATTATGTTTTATGCGTGTTGAAAAAATTTAATAAAAATTAATTAAAAAAAATTTTCAAGATAACGTGAAATTCTTGATGTATTAATATTTCTTGCTCTTGTCATCTTTTCTATAAAAATCTGTGTCAGATGCCTTAAAACAAAATGAACTCAATTGTGTGTCTAAAGATATAGTTGACAAATGAAAAAATAAATGTATGCATATACATATATAAATAAAAGAGCTCAGAACTTAGAACTAAGTTTTTTAGCTCGGAAAGCTTGAAAAAATACTAAAATCAATCTTTTGGGCGTGATAAGTTCCATGATTTACTGCTCCTTTATTTTTAATCACTTTGAGCTCGAAAGTAGTACAAAGTTTCAGGCGTCCATCCCACCACAAAGACAATTCGTCTTTTAACTTTTTGAGTTCAAAAAGCTAAAAATTTATAGGTAATATAAATCAAAGGGTTCAAAGACACATGGATAAATATCATAGTGAGGAAGGTTTAGGGATGGCCTGCAGTATCAACCATTTTTCAATTTTTTTTCTTTATTTCGACGTATGAAGCCCTAAAAATAATTTTTATCACTAACAATTTTTCACAATCAATTTTCTGAAATTAAATTGCAAATGTCTATATTTTAGGAAACAATGTTTTTTTAACAGACCATTATTCATTTAACTTAAGGTATTGTATAGAAATTGTAAAAGTTTTGGGTTCATTTCAGTGAAATGTCCTCAACAAACAAGTAAACCTATTTATTTTCCCTCTCTATTATATTAATTTACATCTTAAAAAAAAAAAATGGAAATCTAAACAAGCATAATTTAAGTATCCCTTTTCGTACATTTTGGAGTAATCAAAAATAATGTACATTGGATGTGGTCCAGTTATTTAAGTTCCTACCATGAACTCTGAAATATTTCCAAAAATTGGGAAGTTACTCTTTTGAATCTTAAAAATAAAATTTACAGATTTTAATTTTAAATAACTTAGACTATGTTCTGATCAATACCAAAATAATAAGTCTAATCAACTTTTCTTTTTTTATTATAAGTTCTTCTTCACAAAAAATTACATTGATTGTTGAAAACCATATAAAATCAGTTGATTTATTCAAGAGATATCGTTTGAAAAAAACATTCCAAAAAGTGATTTTTTTAGAATAATTTTTAAATACTCTACATATAACTTTAAATACAACATAGAGGACAATGTAAACCATATCAAAATTGGTCGATATCTCTGGATGATATTGTTATTAGGTTGATTTTAAAAATAAGTTTTTATTAGACTGTTGTTTTAGGCTCTTGAAAATATATTTTGACCATTTTCCGAGTGATGTCTTTCGAATTTCGAATTTTTAAACTTAAGTCTCTCAAGAACTTTTAAGAATCGACTACAGGGTCAACCGTTTTTGAGATTTTTTCTTATAGTGTAGCATTGTACAATCTGTACTCTTATTACTACTGTTGTACCGTACCTTTAATTATTACCTGTTGTATCTGTGTCTAAATAATATATTGGTATTGCCTCTAGGCCCTACAATGTGTCAATTTGTTAGAGTAATTTCACTGGTACTGTCCCCACTCTGACCACTGCAGTGAAATACACTACAAGTATTATATATTCTTTTAAAAGTCATTTTTATAACAACATAAATATATCTCTAGTTACAACTCACTAATTTGATAATCAAGAAGAGAAACTGGCAAGAAACTCCTTCAGACCTATTACATCAGGTCTGAAAAATAAATCTTTTACTTTGACTTCCAAATATCATAATTATTTAAATATTTTTTAACACAATTTTTGTGCATGAGCTGTGTTTTATTGCAATTTTTAAATGGGTATTGTTTTTCTAGTATTAGTAGCCCTTGAGAGTCTGAATTTTTGAAAGCTCCCATGTGGCTTGACTTTTTCGGATACTTCCAACAATTACCATCATATTTCAACCAATTCATACAAAATCTTGAGAAATTATATATCTAAACCTTCCTCATGAATCACTATCTATTGGTGAAACTTGCATGATATCCGTCAGTACTTTTAAGTTTATCGCCAACAGACAGACGCGGCGGATGGTTTGATTTTATAATATATAGTGAAATTTTGTATTAAAAACTCCTTACATTCTTTTAGAATTATTTGCATTTGTGTATTTCAATACAGGTATTGAGGCTGAAGTAATTAACCTAAGATCAATACGTCCACTGGATTTTGACACCATTGCACAGTCAGTCTCTAAGACGCACCACCTGGTTACTGTAGAACAAGGCTGGCCGCAGTCCAGTAAGTTTTTATCTTATAAGGCATCTGTATCAAAAACCTTTAAAAGAGTGTAGCAGTATAAGCACTGGTCAGATGCTCCTGGGAAAATTTATGTGATTTTTTTTATGAATAAATCACCGTCGTAAGAGAAACATTTCTTTAAGCTATCACACCTCTTAATGCGCTAGTTTTTCAGATAAAACAATTTTTCAAATTATGAAATGCTTTTTTTTCTCTTACAACATTATATTTATGTGTGATTTTTCTTACAAACGCTAGATATATCAAACAAGCATTAAATAATATATTACTAATTTATATATCTGAATATCACAAATTTAAAATTTTAAAAGCTTAAATTTCACATATTTTAAGAGATAAAGATTTTTTTTATATAAATGGCCCTTACTATGCTCTTTTTTATTTTTCTCCAGGGTAGAATAGTGCTAGAAAAAATATTATTACTATCCTTATATGAATATTAGAGAATCTAAGCAAGTGATAGTGCTTTGATTCTTTAAATGTAATTTTAATAATAATAATCTTTGTCCCTGGCTTCTTCAATCGTTACTGTAAAATTATCTTTTGAGAATAATTGACTGAATTTCTCAGCTGGGCGAGGACTACGAGACTGCTACCATCCAAATCATAAGTAATATTTGTCGCCGCCAAGTGGGAGCAGCATCCTCCTGTACGACGTCCATTAGGACATTCAGAAAAATACTGAGTGATTCCATCACAATCTTGTTCTGTATGTCTTGTTCATTCTTGCCTTGTTTGGGCTATATGTTTTATGTGGAGGAACCTGACTTTCCAGAACTAGATGAGACTCAAAGGATCAATCGTACATATTATGGTTAATTTGTGATATAGAGCCCTTCATTACACCTTTTAAAAATTTTTGACCAAATAATTTCTATGGTAGAGAAGACAATTACAGCATAAATTTTAATTCGTGAAAATAGAGTACTAATTGATTATAGATAGTTATTAGGCCAGGAAAAAAGTTTTTTTGAATTCCATAAGTAAAAAGTTGCAGTAAAATATCTGGTTGTGCTGTTTGTATCTAGCTAGCTTTGATACCATTAAATAGATAACATATTCAAAAAAGAAAAATAAAAAGTGTAAGCGTCGTCCCACCATTTTACTATTGTTTTTCTGTCGATCAAAATGAGTGAATCTGATATATAAATTTGATACATTTTGAAGTTTTATTACAAAAAGGGGAAAAATGCGACACAAGCTGTAAAAAGTTTGTGACGTTTATGTACCTAATGCAGTGTCGGTAAGAATAGCACAAAACTGGTTCAAGCATTTACGGTCCAATAATTTTGTTGTCAAAGATGAACCTCACCTTTGATCAACTTGTTATAGATAAAGTTGATGCTATTTTGGAAAAAGTAAAGCAAGATCGGCATATTAATTCTTACGACATAGCTGAAGACCTTGGGATTAATCACAAAACAGTTTTGACCCATTTGAAAAAGCTTGATACTTGGGTCCC